>JASAMY010001760.1:0-12647 GCA_030248085.1 Paralinhomoeus sp. GSCO2_6 | reverse complement strand
AGGTATGTACACAGGGCAGCGGATGGCGTAGTGGTAGAGAATCGGCCTCTTGCGCGTACGGTTTCGGGTTCGATTCTTGATGGCGCCACTAAAAACGAATCTTTCCCTATCCGTGGATTCTCTCGTGCCGTCGCTGCCCTAGATAAAAGCTGGCGTTCTTCCGACTGTCTTTGGCTAATTATGCTGCTCTAGACTGGAAGGAAGGCGTCATGGAGATGGGTATGCTATATGGGCCATTCCCGGCCTCATAGCGTGGTCCCTAAAATGCAACAACAAACATAGGTATGCGATACTCAGCAACCAGCAACCCATTGCAGGCGCTTCTCAGGAGGTGCGGGACAACGGTTCCCGCGTCGCTCGCCAGTACGCCAACAATCGCTACAAGACCAACAAGGTCTCGGCCATCGACTCCGAGTTGGAGGCCATGCGTTCGTTTTTTTTTGGCAGTTGTTTTTACCTATTCACGCACTGACGTGCACTCACACACGCACCGGCACACATGCACCGGGACGCACGCACTGGCACGGCACGCTCGCACTGGCACGGCACGCACGCACTGGCACGCACGCCCGGTAATACGTATGTGCCTGGCATGGACCAGGCATTCTTTCCACGCGCACTGCATGCTGCATTTTCTTGCACTGCATGTGTATTTTGTCTCTAGCTATGTCTTGTCCTGTGTCCGTTCTGTCTCTGTCTGTCTTCTTTTTCTAGTCCCTAACCATTCCAGAACTGCACGGCAGCGTGTCAATGAGCTCTTCTGCCACCAGCTTACAAGAGGCCGGCTCTACGGGCAGCTTGAATGCTGGGAGTGGCAGCCGCAAAAGCACGGCTCCGGCAGTGCTGTTTCGAAGGGAGAGCGTGAGAACGCTGCTGTCGCCGCTGCGCTTTTCCATGCGAGACCCGGGCGCGAATTCAAAAAGGAAATCCAGTCGAGACGCCTCCGCGTCGCCCACCCCCTCGCTCAAGTTCAAAACGGTGAAGGAGTGAACAGTGCACTATCGTGGACTTTGTGCATGCCCCGAGCTGTGGTGGTGGTGACGGCGGTGGGGGTGATGGTGATGATTTATCAATGTGCGACATGGCTCGTTTTGTCGTTGGTGTTTTGGTCACTGTACAAGGCATGTGGGGTGGAGGAATTCGGCACCTCTACTGGTGTTATCAGTGTTCAGCGCATGCAGTGTTGTTGTCGTGATTTGCATCGATTTGACAATAATGCGTGACGATAACCATGGTCTTGTCACCCCCTGACTACTCACATGCGCGGCTTACGTGCATGCCCAGTCATATCTACACACGCAAAGATTCGACTTCTGAACTTCTGAAGTTCCGACCGTGTTCTCAGATGTCGCCGTAATTCGTCGCAGTCAGCAGCAGTCACTGACTTCGCCCACAGAGGAGGAGGCGCTGAATCGAGTGGGCTCTCTCAAAAAGGCGACAACACACATCGCCTTCCGACTGGGAAGTCGACTCCTGGGTGGCACCGGAACCAGCGCAGCCGCCTCTCAGAGGCATTCGGTCATTGGGAATGGCGCTGCGGAAATCAGGTGGGTGGGTGGTTGGCAACTGGAAGCGTTATTGGTTGGGACGAGCTTTGACGCTAGAAGGTGCAGTAGCTTGACCAGGAATGGGACCACGAATGTATTCACGCTTGCTGTTCACGCGAATGTATTCATACTGTGAATGCTGCTCTGCCATGCACTACGTGGTGGAACAGGCTGCAGACATGTGAAGAACCACCCAGCTACAGTAGCTCATTATCCATGCTTTGTACGAATGAGTCCTCAAACCCTTCCACACATGGTCCACTGTAGACACAGCTCCAGCCTGACTGGCCTCTCGGTGACATCTCCTACGGGCAGTGTCGTTCCGGTGGATGACCTCTGCAATCCGCCTATGACAAACACGAGAGCGTCAGTGCCTCTGTGTCAACTCCCAATTGAAAGAAGAAAGCCCACTGGCAGAAGCAAGGAGTTGTGATATTTTGGTGTCGTTTGGTGGGGAGTAACTGGCGTACATAGACTTTGGTGCTAGGTGCTGAGTATCTGTGTGGGAACCCGAGTGACTTTGTAGGAATATCTTAAAATAGCATTGTTCAGCAGTCGAGCTCAGTTTTTGAAGAGTTTTTACACGCACTTAGTGGTAATGAGCTTGCAGTCAGTGTGCCAGTTGCTCTCGTTTTGTCTGAGGCATAGTATCTGCTAAGCCTTGCTGCATGGACCTTTGTCTTTTTGACGGATAAACCCCATAGTGTGACTGCTGATTCACTTGATTGATAAGCCCACTTCTGCGCTTGCATGCGTAGCATAATACATGTACCTATTATGACTGGGATTGTATGTAGGATGACGTTCTGTGAAATTCTGTGCCAGTGTTTCTCGGTTGAATTGCTGATGTGTCATTTTGAACGGCACAGTGAATATCGGTTTTAGATAAATACGCCACGTGCGTTGCCTCGATTCATTCCTTTGTCGAACCAAAATATGGGTAGACTGCGCGTGCACAGCACGAAATGATCGGAGCACGCACTGTTACTCGGTACCTAATGCGTTCGCACGCACGCGCGCCTGCCTACGCGTCTATTGCCACGCATTGCCGATGCTTTGTACCGAGCCAGTCGATGGCAATGAGATCTTAAAACCACACAGCTTCAAAGCCGCACGTCGGATGTCTTGGAGAAACAGCAGTGCTACCAATCTGAAAGTGGATTTTTTTACTTTCTGCTCCCAGTTCCGCAAACGTGCTCGCATGCTCGCCTTTTACACTAGCACGTCTCCTTGGTCTCTGCATTTCTAATTGTTGTTGTTGGATTAAGGGCAATGCTAGGAGGCTGTCAATGGTCCATATAGTGTACCAGTCTCCATGACGCCATCCTGTCTAGAGTCGCATAATCAGCCAAAGACATCTGTAATCTTGGGCGGCGACCATACATGTAACCGGGGGGTTGGGGGGGGGGGGGGGGTTACCCACCCCCAGCCAGAATTTTACCCCTACCCAGCCCCCCCCCCCCGAACTCCCCCCCAGAATTTTCCTGAAGTTTTCCAACTTGTCTACAATTGTACAGAGTAGTGTATTTATCATCTTTTTCAGTGTTTTTTGACCCTAAAACAGCTAAATAACGCTATTTATAGCCTTATTTACCCTTTTTTTTACCAAAAAGTGCGTATTTAGACCCTATTTAGGTACTCTTTTTACCCCTCTGACACCCCCCTCCCTCTTCAAATCTGCTTACCCCCCCCCCACCCCCCCAGAATGGTCTCCGACCCACCCCCCCCCCCCCACTTCAAAAACCCGGTTACATGTATGGCGGCGACAGCACGCGGTAAAGGTTTATGGTTCAGTAAAAGGCAAAGTGTTTATGCCAATTGCCCTACCCATTCGAGGAAACGGCGAGCATCCAAACGCCAGTGGTGCACACGAAGATCGTGAGGGTGGTGCGGGCGCGCGGAGCCAGCACCATCCAGACGAAGTTGGCAGCGAGCCAAGCGACGAGGTTGCTCGTCGTCATCGCGAGAAAGCTCAGCTCCAGCTGGCGGCGACGCTCCGCTTCCGCGTCCCCTCGACGCGTCGCCTCGGCGCGCAGAGCCTGCAGCCATAGTGATTGCAGCCATACTACAACTGCAGATGCATGTGCGAATACACGACAGCCAAGCGTACACCCTGTGTCTTTTGTGAGAGGCTGACGATCCATCTACTGTCGCTTTGAGGCAAGAGTTTTACGGGGCCATCGATCGCGCAGAGACGCAACAATTGGGACTATGTGATTTACACACAAACACAAAAATGCGTACTGTAAATTGGGAAATTTTGGGTCACTTGGGTCACGAACGACCCCAGCGTCCCAAAATAAAGTGATCCCAATTAGAACATGTTGCCACGAGCGAGCAATTGTTCGTGTACTGTATAGAGCGTCCAGCCATTGCCCAGCATCATTTTTTGGATTAAGCGGCCAAGGGATCTGGGCGGAACTGGTTTGTTGTTGGATGAGGGGCAACGCTAGGAGGCCGTCAATGGCCCATATAGCATGCCCTAACCCTTCTCCATGACGCCTTCCAGTCTAGAGCTGCACAATTAACGAGGACAGTCGAAAGAACGCCATCTGTAATTTGGGGCAGCGAGGGCACGAGGAATTCCATGGATAGGGAAAGACTCATTTTTAGTGGTCGGAACTGGTTTGGTTCGCAGCCAAATGGCGACCACCCACCGCATTGCCCCTCTTGAGGAATGCCAGCGCGACGCCGTTCATCGCGAAGGATACGATCGCTGAAATTGACGACGTTCCAAAGTCGAGGATCAGATGGTTCCTCCTTGCGCAGGCACTCTTGTGGTAGGCGTAGGAATACTTCTGGGGGTCGAACAACGCCCCGCAGTGCAACCCCTCGAGCACGGTGTAGAGGTACGACGCGGCCGAGAGCAGCCAAATGATCGCTGAAGATGAAAACGTACGCACGCGCTTAAAGCAATGCGCCCTGAAGCCTGGAATCCGACCAATCATGAGTTTGGTGCGTCCTGGCGTGAAGACGCGATGATAGCGCAAAGGTGCGGCCATGGCGACGGCGCGATTGCAGCTGATCACCAGCAAGCTGAGCAGACTGGCGTTCTGCGAGACGAAGGCCAGGTTGACGATCAACGCGCTGACAGGGCTCTCGGCCAGCTCTGATGATTGACTGAAATCAGGTGTGCATATTGACTGGCAAGCGAGACACAGACGAGCACAATGCACCAACGCAGAAAGTCAGACGAAAAAACCACGCAATGCCGCGAAAGGCACTTTCACAGTGGCAAATTGACTGTAGGATCTTCGTAAGAAGGGCATGACATCTTTCCTTCTGTGTTTTCCTTTGTTGAGACATGCTACTGCATTTATAGGTATTTTCGCTCTAGACGAGTTCATGAAGACGAGAAACGATGGGAGACGAGACAGAAATGTCAGGCTATAGGCGATTCAGTGTCATTTTTAATCCCGATGTACCAAACATTTGGTTTTGGGAAAGCCCAGGGGGTGGCGATGGCGACCGCCTGCTACTTCGGCCCTGGGCCACCCCCTGGGGACCACATTAGCGGGTCACCCCTCATGACAGCCCCGTGACACCTCAAGGTCAGCGGAGCGGCCCAGAGCGCGACCAAGGCTCCAGCGAGACAGTCGCCAGCAGCCATGGACGCTGTCAGCAGGGCGAAGGCCGAGCCCTTGGTCGACTCAACCGACTGCACCAGCAGTGCCACGCCTCCGTTCACCACGACGTTCGCTCCACCCAGCAGGAACAGGGCGCTCCCATAGAAATAGTGCTCAAGCAGGTGCCGATCGATAATTTGGGAAGACGAGTTGGTAGGTGCTGACATTGGAGATACTGGGTCTTGAATCTAACTGGGTCTTGGTTCTGGGACTGGGTTCGAATCCCAGCAATGGCCTTTTTCACTACTCGTCAATTGGAGTTGAAGAATTACGGAGATATAGAAATGTCTATTCTATTCTCACGCATGGCAACTGCACTGATGATTCAGAAGAAGCTATAGACAAAGTGCGACCACCTGATGTCTAATCAAGTGAAGCCTTCAAGCGTGGTGGCAAAATTGTTTCATTCTGAACAAAGTGTGTGAGGTTTTTCCAATTCTATTAGTGGCTGGCAGATATTGAAGGTTTATTTATGAAGGTGTCACTCGTCAGCTGGTCTCTACCGTACCCCATTGGTGCATGTGCAAATGCGGATTCAATTGAGTACATTTTGAGTGGGTATACTTGTGGTGCCAAACTTAAGGGCAAAGGCGCCCTCTCGATTGCAATGATGCTGGATTCCCATGGGATTTCGACCCGATGAGCTTGCCTATGTATGTCATGTGTCGATCCCTCTTCATCCCGCACCCCAAAGCATTGAAACCCATTTTTGACGCTTAACTTTGGAAACGCATTTTTACCATTCGTGCGCAGTGTTGACCTATAGCAAGGCTAATGCATCATTCCCAGAATGTCGCCAACGCGACTGCAACCGTTGCTCTGGTCCCACGCGCAAAAGTGGTCAGGAGTGGTGAGCGCTGCCACAATTTCTCAGCACAGACGTCGAAGAGTCGAAATAAGGCAAACAACTGACACTTACCCATTGGGCAAACCCAGCCAAAGATCTTCCAGTTGGCCAGGACTCGCAAGAAGAGAACGGAAGGCAGACACACACACAACGTACACAATGACGTCTTCACCATATAGTATTGTGCTGCGCAACATTCATGGCATTTCACATCTGTTCAACAAAACGTGAATCACCCACCATCCATCACTCGACTGAGATTCGAATTACAAAGTACATATGTAGCTGCATAGTACTGTCAGAGCTCTAGAACGGCGACCCTAGAATATCTGGATATGTCTTCATTTCTTCTTCACTGAAGGCACTGAATGGAATATGATGTAGAGTAGAGTACCTTTCTGCTCTTGTTCCCCGGTCCGCCAGATGAATGCTCATTTCACGCTTGCTGGCGAATTCAGGGCTTTCATCTCTATCGGTTCAGCGATAGACAAATTTTTGGTTGCGTAGAATGCCGCATAAATGACAGGCAGTCATGCCACCACAAGCCGGATTTGGGGGGGGGGGGGTATTGGGGTCGTGTCACTCGTGTGCACTCTGTTTCATTAGCGACACCGGTAGAGGATTTCGAATGGAGTAACGTTGGGTAGACGATGTTTAGGATGAGAACTTCCAAAATAGACTTTTGATCTTCATGCTTGATCTTCTGTGACGTTTCACCGTATACTTTCACCGCTTTTCTTGATCTACACAGCGTACACGTCCAGCTATAAGGATTGGTTCTTCTGCGTTTCTGATAGAAGTCGTGAATGCTGGAGCACTTCGGGTCGCACCAAGTGCCGCATCCAAGGATGCGCCGCCAATCCACAAGCTGCATGTAGAGTCTTTAGTTCTGAAGTGCTGCATCCATGCGCCTCGAGTGTCATGGTGGTGACAGAGCTACTTCACTACATGTACAGTGGGCATACACCATACGGTCCTTTCTTTCTTTCGTCTTCTTTTCCAATGGTCTGTTCAAAGGTCTAATTTGTATTTGCTGTCTCGGGCGAATTCGGCTGTTCTGTAGCTGTTCGGTTTCTGAAAATCTCTAGCCCGCGCACGCGGCCAGACAAGTTTATGCATTCGTTTTTTTTCTAGGTGGGTCAGTATCGTTCAGTAGCACGTTGTCACTGAATCAGTGCATGGTGCCCACATGGAATCGATGAGGTACTCAGCTCTGTTACAGCTTGTTGCCATGCCTACCGGCTCGGTACCGGTAATGATCCGATCAACTCTCGTCAGTTGTCAATTGTCATGGCACTTTGAATGTCAGAGCAAGATGCAAAGCGCCGCCTGATGTCTTGGTTGCTTCAACGGCCGAAAGAGGCGGCTACATATCGATCGACAACCGTTGTAGTCGCGTTGGCGACATTTTCCCCTTTCATGGCACTTTCTTTTTTTTTTTGTTGGTTTTGGTTTTTTTTTCAGTATTCTCGGGGGTGTTATGAAATTAAACAATAGTAGACAGGTAACTTTTTTAGTTTTTTTTTTTGTTTGTTCGCTCACAACATCTGTTAGGTTTTGATTCGGATAGTTGACCCTCGCGCATAAATGACTTCCTTGTGTTTGTTGGTGGGTCGCCTGCTGTTTCTGTAGCGGCGCTTTTGTCAGTGGGAGGAACGCAACTTTGAATCGACGAATAACTTCAGCTTGATTGTCCGTTTTGTAAAATTGTTTTACAATGTAAACGCGCTGCTTAAAGAGAACTTCTGCCGCGACATACTCGCCAAAAAAAATGTTTTGTTTCAAAAGCAGGACTACAGTTCTTTGAAAACACGCATTTTATCGTATACAATTGTTTTGCGCGTAACTTTTGAAATATAATAGATCTAGCTGAAACTTGGAGGAAGTCTAAGTTAGACTGACTGCTACAAGTGTTTAAAAGGTCATCGAAGTCGCTTCATCCACCCCTGAGATATAATTGAACAAAGAGGTGGAGTCGGAGCTGGCCCACCCTGTATGTGTCGGTCATTGGCCAACCAAGCTGTACATGTCACAACCAAGACAAACTTGCAGTAATCAAGAGAACAAAAGCGTTTCTTTAGCGTCCACTATACCTTACACAGCAGCATGTCCAGTTGTTGTCACTTGTCGCTGTTCTTGTCTCTACACGGCGATCGCAACGCACTTTCCGCTGTGTCTGCCTGTCTCGGCGCAGAAGAGCATGAAGCGCGCGACGTCGGCTCGACTCATCGATTAGCTCTTGCCCACCACCATCTGGCCTGCAGTGCGTGCGTGCGTGCGTGCGTGCGTGCGTGCGTGCGTGCGTGCGTGCTTGCGGGCCAGTGCGTGCGTGCGTGCGTGCGCGCGTGCGTGCGTGCGTCCGTTCGTGCCTGCGTGCCAGTGCGTACGCTCATCTGCCGCAGCAATCTCGGTGTCGGTTTCCGGTCCGTTGGTCAGAAACGGCGCCCGGACGCACGTGAAGTCCACATCATACTTCTGGGTGACCAGATACTCTTCCATACCGTAGAAGTCTGTCCAGTAGCCACAGATGACGCCAGTGATCTGTAGTATGGTCCCACATCGATAGTAGAACTTTTTTCTGTACATGGGTACCTACTTTTCGTTTCTAAAGGTGCGTAGAGGCAGGACAGAGGTTCGAGAAATCCATGGAAAAAACCCTACCTTACCCGCTGCGTTCGTTGCGGGCAATTCGATACACGTGGTACTATTGAACGAGGGCAATAGGCCACCTTGACGAATTTACGTCACACGCAGCATGCTCCGTCTGTCCACGGCACCGCAGATACCGTAATTCCTCCAATAGTGCCCCACCCATTATTGCCCCCAGGTAAGGCAAGGTTGAAAGTATATAGTGCTCTATTGGAGGAATTACGGTAGACTCCTCACCCATCTCAGTAGCACGAAGTACCATGGAACGGTGTGGTCGATGTGGGTGGTCAGTCCGCTGCAGACTACCAATCGCCTCACTCCGCACGCCTTCATCGCCTCCACTACCGCCTTGACGCTGTCTCTGTAGAGGGTCTGCGTCCACTTGAGGGCCGCCGCGACCCCCGAGGGTCCCAGCGCGTAGAGAACAGCGTCCACTCCACGGAAGCGCTCCGCCAACGACTCCGCCACGAACACGTCGCCCTGAAGCATACCCATAACCACGTCTGGAAGAGTGGGGAAGGGGGGGGGGGGTAATGGCGCCTTTTTGGTGGTGGTGGCCGGTGGGGTCTCCGTAGTGGAAAGTGGAGGGGGTAGCCGACCATTTTTTTTGAATTACTGGTTCTTTCTGGCCAAGAATGGGTCAAAATAGGTGCTGCATAGTGTTGTTGAAGCTGTTTTACGGTCCTATAACACTGGAAAGCGCTGAAAACCACCAACGTTTACTCACTTTTATCGTTTTAGGCCGAGTGAAATCGCTTGAAAAAATTTATGGGCAGGGGGTGTTGGAAAAATAGTGGGCCCAAACCTCACCCCCCCCCCCCCCAGTTACCCCGTGAATCACGACGCGCAACTGAGGCAGCGCCAGTTGTGGTTCCAACAAACCACTACGCAAACCAGCGGACAGCCCAGACCTTGTACGACTCGAAGTTGGGGTGGTCGAGTATGGCTGGTTCGAAAGCCCCGGGTCGTCTGCCGATCGCGGTCACGGAATGGCCTGTCCTCAACGCCTGCTGCACAATCTGAAGCCCTGTCGCTCCAGTGGCGCCGACCACAGCCAGCTTCATGCTTTTCAGCTCTCGGCACTTCTCGGAAGGTGTTCAAAAGCGGCTTGGCGCGCTTTCCGCGGGGAGTTGACGAAGCGAGTGCAACAAGCGCACAAGTGCGACTAACTAGACCAACTCTTATAGACTGGGGCGCTCCTATTGGCGATGCCGCCACGAAGGAAGGCATAGCGGCAATAAACGGGGCCTCGTTATCCACGTTGGACGGGCGTGAACTTTCCCGTGAATGGACGCGCCGCCCTCAGTTTGCTGCGCTCCAAGGCTATTGGGTACGCTACGTCATTTGGTTGTTGCGTGCCGAAGTCCAGCCAGAGAGAGACGCGTTTCGCTCGTTTTGCGAAACAATTGCGAGGAAATGTCACCCTCTGAGACTACGTTTCACTGAGCGTTTCCTTGTGTCAATGAAGACAAAGACGACAGCTTTGCGCATGGGCGATACACCACACAATGAGGCCTAGCCGAGTGGGTGTTATTGCTGGTTGAAAACTTTTCCCAATTACCCGCGGCGCCTGCCTGAAATATGGCGGGCGTACGCAATTTTTGAGAGCCTTTGCGGGCTAAATATTTCTGTATATAATTTCTATCAGCCGATTCAGTCTAACTGAATCTACTTACAAATGCGCCGCGTGTACGTGTTTGTCTGTTACAGCTAAACTCGCGAACCGCTTGACCTACGTGGACGCGCGATGTCTCGATCGAATGCTCGCGAGCCCGAGATGGTCGTGGGCAAGATCGATTTTTGATATGCAAATTCTAACCGTAGTTATGGCGCATTTTCAAAGTTTGCAGCACAGATTAACACTACCAAACTAATTGCACATGGATGAATTGCATGTCAAATGACTCGCCTCGACGTCACGAGTCATTTGCGCATGCTTATGCACGATTATGCAAATGCGTACTGTAGTCTATCTACTTACAAACACGCCGCGCGCACGTGTATGTTTGTATGTTTGTATGTTTGTTTGTATGCTTCGAGTAAACTCGCGAACCGCTTGACGTTCGTGCACGCGCGATGGCTCGATCGAATCCTGGCGACCCCGAGATGGTCATGGGCAAGGTCGATTTTTTATATGCAAATTTATACAGTAGTTACGGCGCATTTTCAAATGTTGCAGCACAGATTAACACTACCAAACAAAATGCACATGGATGAATTGCATATCAAACGACTCGCCTCGACATCGAGAGTCATTTGCGCATGCTTATGCACGATTATGCAAATGCGTACTGTAGTTGTGGTACATTGTACATTGTACTGTACATTGTAGCTTGCCGAATTGGGAA
Organism: Paralinhomoeus sp. GSCO2_6; assembly: GCA_030248085.1. Lineage (NCBI taxonomy): Eukaryota > Metazoa > Nematoda > Chromadorea > Monhysterida > Linhomoeidae > Paralinhomoeus > Paralinhomoeus sp. GSCO2_6. The sequence goes on along the minus strand of JASAMY010001760.1, from coordinate 1,630 downwards.
ACTTCCAGAACGCGTGCAGGCACGCACGCATGCACGCACGCATGCAAGCACGCACGCAAGCGCACGCACGAGCGCTACGTGCATGCGTGCAGGCATGCACCCACACACACATGGGAGTACATGCACGTGCCCTCAACGCCTGCTGCACAATCTGAAGCCCTGTCGCTCCAGTGGCGCCGACCACAGCCAGCTTCATGCTCTTCAGCTCTCGGCACTTCTCGGAAGGTGTTCAAAAGCGGCTTGGCGCGCTTTCCGCGGGGAGTTGACGAGAGCGAGTGCGACAACGCGCACAAGTGCGACTAACTAGACCAACTCTGAAAGACTAGGGCGCTCTTATAAGCGATGCCGCCACCAAGGAAGGCATAGCGGCAATAAACGGGGCCTCGTTATCCACGTTGGACGGGCGTGAACTTTCCCGTGAATGGACGCGCCGCCCTCAGTTTGCTGCGCTCCAAGGCTATTGGGTACGCTACGTCATTTGGTTGTTGCGTGCCGAAGTCCAGCCCAGAGAGACGCGTTTCGCTCGTTTTGCGAAACAATTGCGAGGAAATGTCACCCTCTGAGACTACGATTCACTGAGCGTTTCCTTGTGTCAATGAAGACAAAGACGACAGCTTTGCGCATGGGCGATACACCACACAAAGAGGCCTAGACGAGTGGGTGTTATTACTGGTTGAAAATTTTTCCCAATTACCCGCGGCGCCTGCCTGAAATATGGCGGGCGTACGCAATTTTGAGAGCCTTTGCGGGCTAAATATTTCTGTATATAATTTCTATCAGCCGATTCAGTCTAATTGAATCTTTTTTTATATTTACTATTGCGCCTCGTGTACGTGTTTGTCTGTTTATTCTAAACTCGCGAACCGATTGACCTACGTGGACGCGCGATGTCTCGATCGAATGCTCGCGAGCCCGAGATGGTCGTGGGCAAGGTCGATTTTTGATATGCAAATTCTAACCGTAGTTATGGCGCATTTTCAAAGTTTGCAGCACAGATTAACACTACCAAACTAATTGCACATGGATGAATTGCATGTCAAATGACTCGCCTCGACGTCACGAGTCATTTGCGCATGCTTATGCACGATTATGCAAATGCGTACTGTAGTCTATCTACTTACAAACACGCCGCGCGCACGTGTATGTTTGTATGTTTGTATGTTTGTTTGTATGCTTCGAGTAAACTCGCGAACCGCTTGACGTTCGTGCACGCGCGATGGCTCGATCGAATCCTGGCGACCCCGAGATGGTCATGGGCAAGGTCGATTTTTGATATGCAAATTTATACAGTAGTTACGGCGCATTTTCAAATGTTGTAGTACTGATTAACACTACGAAAAAAACTGCACATGAATGAATTGCATCTCAAATGACTCGCCTCGACATCGAGAGTCATTTGCGCATGCTTATGCACGATTATGCAAATGCGTACTGTGGTTGTGGTACATTGTACATTGTACTGTACATTGTACGCACTTTGCCGAATTCGGGAAACTTCCAGAACGCGTGCGGGCGCGCACGCATGCACGCACGCATGCAAGCACGCACGCACGCGCACGCACGCGCGCTACGTGCATGCGTGCAGGCGTGCACCCACACACACATGGGAGTACATGCACGTGCAAGCACA
>JASAMY010002199.1:0-12701 GCA_030248085.1 Paralinhomoeus sp. GSCO2_6 | reverse complement strand
GGGGGGGGGCCCACTTCTGCCGTTTTGCGCGAAAAGTTTTTGCGCACTCGCCGCCGCTCGCCAACGCACTGGCGGATTTGCTTCAAAATTGGTGGCTAAGTAGGAAATTTCACGGGCTACAAGATGGCGTTAACCGTTTTTAGCCGCTTTTGGAATTTTCGCGAGAACAGTCGCATTCTTCTGTCGCGGTGTAAAAAGCGCACTTACCGTAAATAGTCGGCCAGCGTAAAAGTTTTTATTACAGGCCAAATTTAAAATTGTAAAAGACTAGGATTACGGGTATTGCCCTGAAGTTAATTTCATCCCATTATAGCTCCGCTCCAGCACGCACCCACATGGCGGGCCAGGCCCAAAACTTAAAATCCCCTTTTCGCGCCGTTTGGTCCCAAAACTTTGGACATTCATTCTAAAACAAAAAATTGTTCAAATTAAGTGAAATATCGGGTTACCTATAACCGCCTCGACGTCCTCTTTCGAATGCCGCATCGTGCGCGCCGCTGCGACCTACGGTTCGACCGCACGCCTCCGATCGAGATCTCCGGGTGCCAAAAAATTGGTCAAAAATACAAATCTTCTGAGTTCAGGTGCTCAGCGCTGGGGAGGAGATTCGAAAATCCGGCTCGCACAAACTTTTGTACCTACCTGGGCTACGGACTGCCGAAGTTTCATCCTTGGGCGACAAGCATGCCGACCTGTCCGTTTTGAAACGTGGGTTTTTGCCCATTTTACATTGTAATTGCAATCTTTTAAGTCTATATTTCTCACGCGTTTCTTAATTATATCCAAAATGTTTGTGCAATTTAGATTCGCCTCTTCATGCTGAACAACCGGACGTGCGATTCGACCAGGTTTGAAAACTTTTTATTTTCTCCTAGCTTTTCCAACTTCCAGAATTGGGGTGCTCAAAACCCAAAAAAATAAAAAGTTTTCAAACCTGGTAGAATATCAGTTTTTCAGCATGAGGCCAATCTAAATTGCGCAAAAACATTTTGGATCTATTAAGAAAAACGCGTCAAAAAATAGACTTAAAAGATGGGTACAATGTAAAATGGGCAAAAACCCGCGTTTCAAAAAGCGGACAGGGTCGGCATGCTTGTCGCCCAAGGATGAAACTCCGGCAGTCCGTAACCCAGGTAGGTAAGAAAGTTCGTGCCAGCCAGATTTTCGAATCTCCTAGCGCTGAGAACCTGAAGTCAGAAGATTTGTATTTTTGACCAATTTTGGCACAGAAGATCGCTTATCGGAGCCGTGCGGCTCAACTCACGTCGCAGCGGCGCGCACGATGCGGCATTCCAAAGAGGACATCGAGGCGGTTAGTAGGTAACCCATATTCACTTAATTTGAACAATTTTTTGTTTAGAAATGGACGTCCAAAGTTTTGGTACCAAACGGCGCGAAAAGGGGATTTTAAGTTTTGGGCCTGGCCCGATGCGGGGCGGCTGGAGCGGAGCTATAATGGGATGAAATTAACTTCAGGGCAATACCCGTAATCCTAGTCTTTTAGATTTTTTAAATTTGGCCTGTAATAAAAACTTTTACGCTGGCGATACCACGGTAGCGCGTTTTTTACACCGCGACAGAAGAATGCGACTGTTCTCGCGAAAATTCCAAAAGCGGCTAAAAACGGTTAACGCCATCTTGTAGCCCGTGAAATTTCCTACTTAGCCACCAATTTTGAAGCAAATCCGCCAGCGCGTTGGCGAGCGGCGGCGAGTGCGCAAAAACTTTTCGCGCGCGCCCATTATAAAAGCGCGGAGTGGCACCCCCCCCCCCCCCTGCTCTGGACTTACCAGTGACTAGTGGGGTGAGTGGTCCATTGACCTTGAGTTCCCCCAAGTAGTGGAGTAGCTTCTGGGCACGGTTCTTGCTGGCGGTGTATTCGAAGAGCTGTGGGTTGTCATCGATGAAGTTTGTGTCAGTCCATCCATGGAGGAACTGCTCGTGCTGGACCACATTCAGCAGGAAGGGCAGGTTCGTCTACGTGAATGAGCAGATTAAATGGAATAAATTATTAAGAATGAAATGAAGCACTGAAACATTGAAAAGTATTATGAGGGACATTTAGAATGGCAAACTGCACTTCAACAATGCAAAAGTTATGCAAGCATTTCAAGACAGAATGTCCAGCAGAGCAGATGAACGACAAGACAATTAAACTGCAAAATGCAGTAAAATTAGAACTTGGCATGCATTTATTGTGAATTCCATGTGATATCAGTGGTTGTAAAAATACAATAATACAATGGGACCATTAAATGCTTCTCAAACTATTAATGAAAATGAAAAGCATTCAGCATTGGTGGAGATTGCCGAATTGTCCAGAGTGAATAGTTTCAACTCAGTGACTGAGAATAACCAGTTTTCCAGCAATTTGCAGTGAACATACACAATTACAAAATGTGCAAAGCCAAAATGGGTCAACACAAATTGTCACTGCTAGACTTGACGACCACTCCGCTAGACTACAACTTGATAAGCGACATTAAAACTGAAGAGATTGAATCTTATAATATGACATCCATGATTTTGTGTCAATCTTGCCTGGCCCCATAGAAAAAAATGTTTCATTTATTGTTAAAATAAGTCGTGTTGTCAACATAACTGCATTAGGTCTTCGGGAACTGCAGAATCAACAATACAAAGAAACAAACACTTTTCAACTGCATACAGCCTTCCATGTCAAACAGCCTTCCATGTGTGGGCTACTGTATATTTGGGGCTCAGCTCAACTTACTTCCTTACGAGGTACTTCCCATAAAGCCGGTGACATGGGAAATTGGGCCCAGGCACTCATGCCCGAGAATTCAGATTTTAAAAACTCCTTCATGCAACTTCAGGTTCAAGTGTGTCCACACACACCTTGACTCCTCTGATTCTGAACTCCTTGAGGGCGCGCTCCATTTTGGCAGCGGCATTTGGGTGGTTGCGGGCGTGGGCGATGATTTTCACCAAAAGACTGTCGTAGTGCGGTGAGACGATGGCGCCGTCGAAGCTCGACGCGCCGTCCAGACGAATGCCCATGCCCTCGCCAGAACGGAACACCTGAACTTCGAAAATTGAATCTGAAAACGGAAAAAGAATTTCAAAGAAATCCTATTCGGACTAGTTTGCAGGGTGAGAAGAAAGGGTAATTGCGACAACGAATGGACAAGCATCGTGACTACGCTAGAAGCAAATTCAAAATCAATATTAAACACAATTTGTTCGACTTCAGATTTTAGTTGAGTTTAGCAAAAGTCGATTCGATTCACCGCCTACTCGAGCAATGAGAACTCGCCACCGGTGTGTGTGTGTGGGGGGGGGGGGCGTGCGTGCGTGCGTGCGTGCGCGCATACTAATGAACCCATGGCTAAATTAATCAGCTTTACCTACACGTGGAGTTAAATTAGCCAATATTAATTAATTAATTACACTTTCCCACGCACCTCAATGCGGCCGGAATCCGGCTGGAAGTTCTTGGCGGGATCCTCCGTGGTCACTCTGCACTGCATGGCCGAGCCTTAACAACGGCCACTACCAATTAATTTTGTTATTGTGAATTTGTATTAAGGAAAAATTTGCAGGTGGCTGCAAAAAAAGGTGAATATGTGACGCTCTTTTGTTGGAGCCCAGTTTGAAAAAGAGGGGTATCAATTAAGGCATGCCTCATTTATGTATAGCCACTTACGCTTTGCAGCTGATCAACTTCAGTTTGAACAAACCGTGTATAAAAACCAAACCAAACGCTGCAACACGTCACATATTCGGCATTTTTTCGTGTACGCGTGCATAGAAAGGAGCAGTGGCAATTATAGGACCTAACTGGACTGGAACACCCCACATTCACATATGTCGCATGACTGAATGAATGGTTGCGAGACAGGCAGGAGGGACCCCAGGATCTTGCACAAGGACCACTATGAAGACGCACGCACGCACGCACGCACACACGCACGCACGCATGCACGAACGCACGCACGCACGCACGCACGCACGCACGCACGCACGCACGCACGCACGCACGCACGCAAGCACGTTGTATAGGAGCAGTGCGTTATTGGGTGAAATGCCAAAAAGGGGAATGACGAATGGAGCCAGTACCGTATGTATACCTACACATCACTAACTGAACTGCAGTGGCAATCCACGTCTCACAAATGTTAGCAAGGTGCGATTATTATTTAGGTAGGAACTTTGGCTGTGCCAGGTTGATGGTAATGACCAGAGATAGATGAGATGTGAAAGGATTGCCGTTGCGTTCTGTGTGAGTGAGCTCACACAAAAAAATGCCGAATATGTGACGTGTTGCAGCGTTTGGTTTGGTTTTTATACACGGTTTGTTCAAACTGAAGTTGATCAGCTGCAAAGCGTAAGTGGCTATACATAAATGAGGCATGCCTTAATTGATACCCCTCTTTTTCAAACTGGGCTCCAACAAAAGAGCGTCACATATTCACCTTTTTTTGCAGCCACCTGCAAATTTTTCCTTAATACAGTGTTTTTTCGTAAGACAAACATCGATGCATCAAACCTATACAGGCACCCGCACGCACCCAGGCACGCACGCACACATGCATGCACATATGCGCGCACGCACGACATATGTACCATGTATGACATATGTAGCGTGTTTGGTAGAATCCCTCGAGTGCAGTAGGAAACAGTGACATTCATCGTATAGAATGTGAGCATGTGGATTGAAAATAGGTACTCATGTATTTTTCGTTGACCAAAGTTGTGCACAACTGATTGTCATGCAAATGATACCAAGCAGGATGACGTATCAGCAAATGGCACGGCATGCAGAGAAACTACAAACAGAAGCCACTGCGGATAATATTTTTGGGTAATGTGTATGTATGTGCCTGCCGTATGTACATAGGTACGCATGAATGTGGCGTGCTATGGACGTGCATTTCACAAAATGATGCGAGGTGGAGTACTATGGCCAGTCTAGCAGCAGAAGAGAGAGAATGTGCACCGCAACCTAATGGTTTGGCTATTCAGATGACTGTAGGAGGAGCAGTGCCATGCCTGGAAGTCCGGCGGGGAACGCCCTGCTTGGGCTGACTGTGGAGTCGTCGACGTTCACCCACTTGGACTTGCCTGAGTTGACCGTCCTGCACCCAGGCCGTGTACGTGTAGTGGCTGCTAAAAGGGCTGTCTCCCCTGTGCTCAACAATAGGCGTCTTTTGGCAATATTCCTCCCTTTTCTGAAAGTGAAAATATTTTGGTGCATCAGAGCCTCTTGACTCTAAGGAATGTAATCTTGTACATCAAAAGGAGATCATCTTTATTATTGATGTCAAGTCTCTTCGACCTAACCACACCAAAATATCGCCATTTCCCGGTTTTGCTATAACGGGGAAAGCATTTTGGTGCGTCCAATATTGTCAAACTGCTGCAGCTAGTCAACATCTGTTTGGGCAATCAACTTTCACATTATAGCGAAGCTCTGTCATGCACTGTTTAAGAGCCTATAGAGCATCGGAACTTGTGGTTGCTGGTAAATTATGTGTGCGTGCGTGCGTGCGTGCGTGCGCGTGCAGTTGTGCTATATTTCTGCATCGTAGCGTAGTGATGTAAAGAATCAAAATGATCGCTATAACTAGGCGGTCAACTTTTGTGTTTTAGCCGAAGTGATGCGACGTACTCACATCAAGTTTCTTGCGAAGCAGCCCATTTGACGGTGTGCGTGCGTGCGTGCACTTCTGCAGTGCCATATTGGTTCGTTGGAGCATAGTGGTGTAAAGAATCAAAATGATCTACACGTGCAGGCGGTCAACTTTCGTGTTTTAGCCAAAGTGATCCGACCTACCCATATCGATATTTATCGATTATTCCGGAAGTGAAAATATTTGGGTGCGTCGGATCGTGTCGACTTCAAGGAATGAAATGTTCTCCATCGAAGGGCGATCAACTTTATTATTGATGTTTAGGCCATCCGACCTAACCACACCAAAATATTGCCAATTTCCATTATTGGTATAATGGGGGGAGGTATTTTGGTGCGTCCAATTTGGTTCAAATGTTGACAGTGGTCTAGATCATGTCTGGGCAAGCAACTTTCCCCATTATAGCGAAGCTCTGCGATGCACCGTTAAAGAGCCTATAGGGTACGGAACTTTTGGCTGAGATTTTTTATCACTAATATCTCATTATCAGTGATCAAGATTTGGGTTCAGTGGCTTGGTATAGACTTCCCATAAGAAACTGTTCAAGGAAATCAAAAAAAAATTGGGGGTTAATTGGGCACTTTTTCGAGATTTACTCTTGGTGGAAACCACCCCAAAAAAACGACTATGTCCGAAAAAACGCATAAAAACGGCGATATCTCAAGTTTGGTAGGACGCAGAGACGATTCCTTTGGTACGCAAAATTGCCATCATGGGTCGGCTACACATGCCAAGTTTCATCACAATTGCCCAAGGTGCTCGCGAGTGGTGCTCCAAAAACTGGGTGGAGAACAAGAAAAAAAAAAGACACTATTCCAAAACCTTTTTGGGCGTTTCCCCTTAACGCGCAATAGTATTGAAACGCGCTGTGGCGCGTACGGTCTCCCGATGAGTGCGCTTCTTTTGAGCCATAACGCGACCAAATCGGTTCAGTCAATCAAAAGTTATAGGCGATCGAAAATCCGAATTCTCGCGCGCGCAAGTCGTCACATATTAGGGTTGTACGCTGACGCGTACACCCTGATTCGCAAAACAAAAATACGAGCGACTTTATGCATGCATGCACCACACACACACGCACACACACACACACACGCACACACACACACACGCGAACGCGCGCGAAAAAAATTAGAAGCACAGTCGGTTAGAAACGTTTCGCTGAGCACATTTAGAAACCAGTGAAATCCTACAACACAATTTTTCCAAGCATAATGGTTGTAGACATCCTGAAAACACTCATTGGGGTGTGAGGGGACCCCTCCTCCCCCCAAGTTGGTGCAGGTATGTCCCCCAATGAACCCCCTTTTCACATTAAGTTCCCAGTTACAGACATACGGGCTGCCCCAACCTACTCACTGGATCAATCAATCAAGGTCACCAACTCACCGATCACTCCGATGTTCTCTTGATTGAGCTTAATGTCGTGCAGCGATAAGCCTTCGGCTAGACGAATTTGCGCTTGCACGATGTCCACGCTAAACCGCGCGACTTTTTGTTGAAAATAGTCGTAAATTTTAAAAACGTAACAAGTGCATACATACAGTACAAGCGCCATCTATACATGCATAGGCGTACATGGGGACAGGGGCACTTTCCAACTGCCTCCCCCAACTTTATTCAGAACACATTGTCACATGAACTGGTTCTGGTTTCAAAATAATTGTCCTCAAAAAGGCGTTTAAATGGTGTTTAGATGGTACAATTAGCAGTTATTCATATGCATAAACTTGTTATTAGCACCAAAACCAAGCTCTTTTTGGGGTTCCCAACAGGTTCCCAACATAGTGTCATATGCCATACCGTACACATTTAGCCGAAGGGGATTTGTCGCTATGTGACTAGACCTTTGCTAAATGTGCTTCTAAAAGGACTTTAGAAAGCAGTATTACTTATGTTTGACACTCTAATAGGCTGAAAGTACCTTATAGTAACAGTAAAATTTAAAGAAATGTATACAAAAAATTTGTTTGAACAAAAAATGTATACAAAAAATGCAACGACCCCGGCATGGCCTTAGTACCTAATCCACAGTCATGAGCCTACATATATTCCACACGCATCATTTATCGCACTTCTTCTCAAACAACCGAATAATCCTTTTGCCATACTACGAAATGCCCTCTCCTCTCCTATACATCTCTCTTACACTTTTCTCTCTCTCTCCCTCCACACCCCCTCTAATAAAAGCCCACCACCCACCCCGTGACTTCCTCTGTGACCGTATGCTCCACCTGCAGACGGGCATTCACTTCGATGAAGAAATGGTGCCCTTTCTCGTCCACCAGAAATTCCACAGTGCCTGAAAATGAGCATATTTTGAGAATTTGCTGGGACTTTTATTAATAATACCTAGACTTATTAATTTCCTGTAAGTTACATTGGATATTTACCTAACCTGCATTTATTAATTTCCTGAGAATTACATAGGATAGTCTTTACGCTAACCATATGTTTTTCAATACTCTACCTATACTCCAAGTATAACCAACCAAAATATGCACTGCACGCTTACGGAATGAAACACACGCACGCACGCACGCGCAACACTCGCCCGAACAAAAATGCTTCGCGTCCTTTAGAAGTGCGCCATTTCCACCACGCTAAACCACTCAGCGCAGAAAACACGACCAAAAAGTATTCAAAACAAATTAAATCCAAAAATTCAAATCACCAGCGTTTTCGTATCCGACAAACTGCGCGAGGCGTACCGCGTCGGCCAAGACCGCATCGCGCACCTCCACTGGCAGGTTCGGCGCCGGCGCCATCTCCACCACTTTCTAAAACAAAATTTGCACACAAAAATAAACAAAAAATAAACACAAAGCAGACCAGCGAAGAAGCTATTATGAACTGCTAGTTCCACTATGGGTCATCATCAAAGACAACCAGACGTGTTTTTCTAATTAGAAATTTGAAACATTTACAGCGGTAAAAACGAGCACTTGTGCTCTAGTCAGAAGTATATGGCAATTTAAAGTAAACAAATTAGCCGATGCGTTAGCATGTGCTCAAAAAGAAGCAATTTCATCACCAAATGTGCCACATATGCAAATTTGATCAGTTCAACGCGTTTATCAAGTTTACAACTTTTTGCGCATTGGTTTCACGAGCCATCAAAAACCCTAAAAAGAATATTACCTGATGTCTCCTCTGCACGCTGCAGTCCCTCTCGTACAGGTGCACAATGTTGCCATGGGAGTCGCCTAAAAAAGTTAGGCAAAGTGAGGCAACGTGGAGATGGCATTCGCATATGATATGCGAAATTTCAACTGCGGCGACACTCCAATAAACACCCAGGGGCAACTGTTGAACCTTGACGTCCAAGAAGAGGGTAGAGGGGGTGGGGTGGGGTACACGTTTCATCGCCCACTTTTAAAGGCGGGAAGTCGATCATTTTATTGATCGGGTCACACAAGGGGGCAAAACGAATTGAACAACTTATCCGAATTTGAGACAAAGCAGAACTGGACGGACGGGAGGGGGGGGGGGGCAACTCTTGTTCGGAGCGAGATCCTTACAACAGTGGGAGATACCCCCACCCCCGACACCCCATTAGGCACGTACTCCTGGGAGGTTCTGGGTTCCCTCTTGGTTCTGGGTTCCATAGATCAAGAGGCAGAACGCGAAAACGACCCAATAATTTAGTAAAATGTCCACATTAATTCAAAAGAAATCACCGAGAATTTGCACTTCCACGTGTCTCGGCCGCTCAATGAAGCGCTCGACAAAGAGCGCGCCGTTGCCGAAGGCCGCGGCCGCCTCACTGCTGGCGCGCTCAAAGGCCGACTCGACCTAAAATTGCCAGACCTAAGATTGTTCGGCCTGAGAGGAAGACGCTGGAACACGAATAGAAAAATGTTGCAGAGCCCGCATTTAAGGCAAGCAACCAGACGGAGACGACGCTACTGTTACTTCCGGGGTCCACGAAACTTCACAGGACATGCAGCAAATAGGGGGAAGGGGTGGTGCTGCTCGCCCCCTCAAAGATACCCCCCCCTGCAGACGAATTGATCTGAGCGTTTCCAAAACTCACCAGACTCAGGAAACAATTGCGTGGTACAATGCATTGTATTAAAGGCGCAACTATTGCGCTATTCACGCAAATGTCTTGACCAAAAGGCACCCAGTTACAGTGTAGGTAGTCGGATCTAAATGGCTCAGCCCCCCCCCTACCATAGTGCAATCCCCCCCCCTAGGTGGTTTTGTTCGTTGGTGTGTGGGCCGCTTCTATGATCGCGGGGGCCTCTCTCTCTCTGGTCACAATCGACCGCTGCTAGTGAGAGATGAGACCCAGTCAGCCCGGTCCTGGGAGGGGGGGGGGGTTGACTCCCCCTAACGGGCCAGAATTGTCACTGCCGCCGGGTTGGTTCCGCTGGCCAACAGCCTCAAGGGACGCTCAGGACATACAGCTCCCAGAGGAGAGCAACATGCGGTCCAGACGGCTCCGACCATGTCCCAAAAAAATAAATAAATAAATAATAACCCAAACCGAACCTCGTCCAACGAAGTGACCTTGCGCATGCCCCTGCCCCCTCCACCGTATGCCGCCTTGAAAATGATGGGAAGGCCATTGGCGTTGCAGAAATCGATCGCCTCCGACGCTTTCGTTATGGGTCCGGGAGTGCCAGGTACCACTTGCACCCCTAAATGTCGAGGTATCAATCGATAATTGGGAATTAAATTATATAAATATAAACACGACTTTCAGTACCGAACATTGGAAGAGAAGAACAACGTTTGGGTGGAAAAATTAGCCAGATAAGCGGTTCACAGCACTTAATGAAGAACGACGACAAAATAATTACTCTTATTGAAACATTTTTCAATAGTAAGTAATTAAAAAAATAATAAACTAAAATCACCGGCGTCTGTAGCGGACTGGCGAGCGGCGACCTTATCGCCCATGCGTTTCATGACGTTGACGGACGGCCCGATGAACACGATGCCCGCGTCGCTGAATTTAATCGCAAAATTTGAATTATTCTTTAGTTTTAGAATTCTTTATTACAAGAATTCTAAAACTGTAAGAAGTTAGAGCACAGTCCTATAATTATTGTGACGCTATAAATCGCTCCGTCACGGCCGTGGGGCACAGACATCGAAATTCAGAAAAGCATCAAATGAGCAGTCTCGTTCATTATTCATACCAACAAACAAAGAGACACAAAGGGTCGGCAAAAACCAGAACATCGGACAAAACACACACGTACGGACTTATCTCTCGCAAATGGAACATTTTTGGCGTTCTGGGCCAGTGTAACTGACCTTGAAGCTGGGGGGGGGGGGTGAATCTCTGGTTTTTCAAAAGTCTATGGGAGTGATCTAAATTTGATACAATTTCTCGTTTTCCAGCCTCAATAATGATCTAGAAAATGCTTCGTGTATGCAGAAAGCACAGCGCAGCAGGCAAAATTTGGTGAATTTTTTGGCCAAAAACGCGCTCAAAATACTCCAAAATGGTCTGTAGGCGCGTAAATTCAGCGCCGCAGGCGAAATTTTTTATATTTGGACAATAAACACTGCTCACAGGCCTGAAAACACCTTGGGAAGTATGAGAAGCACAATTCAGCCATAGGGAGACCCCTGCAGTCAGTGCAGGAGGGACCAAAGCTGGAGGGTCACCCCTACCTGCACCCTACCCAGTTACACTTATGGGGCCTGGCCAGGGGTGGGAGGGGGGATCAGGGTTGCATAAAAAAAAAATTACAAGTTTTTTTTTATAAAATAAAAAAATTTTTTTTTTTTTTTTTAAAAAAAATTTTTTAAATTGACTTAGGAGCCATCATTGGCGCCAAATACCTGTACTATAAGATACTTTTAGCCTATTAGAGTGTCAAACACAAGTACTAGTGCTTCCCTAAAGCCTTTAGAAGCGTATTTAGCATCGTTTTAGTCAAATGGTGACAAAGCCGCTGCCTCTAAATAGTCGTGTACGGTATCGCACTATGTTGGGAACCAGTTGGGAACCCCAAAAAGAGCTTGGTTTTGGTGCTAATAAGCAAGTTTATGCATGAATAACTACTAATCAGGGTGTACGCGTCAGCGTACAACCCTAATATGTGACGACTTGCGCGCGCGAGAATTCGGATTTTCGATCGCCTATAACTTTTGATTGCCTGAACCGATTTGGTCGCGTTATGGCTCAAAAGAAGCGCACTCATCGGGAGACCGTACGCGCCACAGCGCGTTTCAATACTATTGCGCGTTAAGGGGAAACGCCCAAAAAGGTTTTGGAATAGTGTCTTTTTTTTTTCTTGTTCTCCACCCAGTTTTTGGAGCACCACTCGCGAGCACCTTGGGCAATTGTGATGAAACTTGGCATGTGTAGCCGACCCATGATGGCAATTTTGCGTACCAAAGGAATCGTCTCTGCGTCCTACCAAACTTGAGATATCGCCGATTTTATGCGTTTTTTCGGACATAGTCGTTTTTTGGGGTGGTTTCCACCAAGAGTAAATCTCGAAAAAGTGCCCAATTAACCCCCAATTTTTTTTTGATTTCCTTGAACAGTTTCTTATGGGAAGTCTATGCCAAGCCACTGAACCCAAATCTCGATCACTGATAATGAGATATTAGTGATCAAAAATCTCAGCCAAAAGTTCCGTACCCTATAGGCTCTTTAACGGTGCATTGCAGAGCTTCGCTATAATGGGGAAAGTTGCTTGCCCAGACATGATCTAGACCACTGTCAACATTTGAACCAAATTGGACGCACCAAAATACCTCCCCCCATTATACCAATAATGGAAATTGGCAATATTTTGGTGTGGTTAGGTCGGATGGCCTAAACATCAATAATAAAGTTGATCGCCCTTCGATGGAGAACATTTCATTCCTTGAAGTCGACACGATCCGACGCACCAAAATATTTTCACTTCCGGAATAATCGATAAATATCGATTCTTTACACCACTATGCTCCAACGAACCAATATGGCACTGCAGAAGTGCACGCACGCACCCACACCGTCAAATGGGCTGCTTCGCAAGAAACTTGATGTGAGTACGTCGCATCACTTCGGCTAAAACACAAAAGTTGACCGCC
>JASAMY010003353.1:0-12713 GCA_030248085.1 Paralinhomoeus sp. GSCO2_6 | reverse complement strand
GGAAGGACCTACCTTGCTGAAAATTGCAGGATCAATAGGTACCCACAGGGCCATCTTTCACTCAAAAATGGTTCAAATCGATTCGTTCGTTTTGAGATATGGCCAAAACAAAATTTTAAAAACGTCAAAAATGGCCAAAATCGCGATTTTGCAAAAATCTCTAGGGGCACTTGTTAATATCTCGAGAACCGTACGCTGGATCGTAATGGAATGTTTTGCTCGAATGTAGTCCCGACCAAGACCTTTCCAATGATATGCAAATTTTTTTCTGACTCCTTCCGTGGCGCTATTACGGTGCGATTTCCATTGTTGTTGGCAACACTGACTAAATCCCATGCCATTCTGGTGTGCTTTGATGGAATTCTCTGAAATTTGGCCACTATGTGCCCACCCCACGGCCGCCACGCAGAAAGTACATTTTCAATTTTTTGATTCGACCTTTCCATCTATAGAAGAAGTCTTAGAAACTGCCAGAGTCAACAAGCTCAATTTTTTGACTTTTGAGTTGACTCATTCTCTTAGCACCAGATTCAAGCCATTAGCCAATGAGTCGCATCGCAAATAGTGCCATAGTTACTTGTGCGTCCACTCAAAGATAGAGAAAAGAGCTGTCATGTGTCAACATGACAAAATCCCACAGACAGAAAGACAATAGGAATGCACTATTTGCAGTTTTTTTCCTCCTGCACCATAACTACATGCTCCTTTCATGGAAACGAATGAAAGTCGGGAGATGTGTAACCATACATGTAACCGGGTTTTTGAAGTGGGGGGGGGGGTCTGAGAGACTTCTGAGGGGGGGCGTGGGGGGGGGGGTACTCAGAGAGTGAAGAGGGAGGGGGTCCCAGTAGGGAAAAAAATGTTTCCTAAATAGTGTCTAAATAGGCACTTTTCAATCAAAAATAGGTCAAAAATGCGTTACAATAGGCTAGAAATAGCGTTATTTAGCTGTTTTAAGGCCAAAATACACTGAAAAAGGCGAAAAGTACACTACTTTGTACAATTTTAGACAAGGTGGAAAACTTCAGGAAAATTCTGGGGGGGGGGGGTCTGGGGGGCTGGGTAGGGGTAAAATTCCGGCTGGGGGCCCTTAACCCCCCCCCCCCCCCACCCAACCCCCCCCCCCAGTTACATGTATGTGTGTAACCGACGCCACCGCCCAAACGCATGTCAAATTCGACTACATTACGCCCATTCTCCAGTGACTTATGACACGTCAAACAGACAGCAAAAAACCCCAAAATTTGCAGTTGTCGACTTTGGCACTTTTTTAGACTTTTCTCTAATGGAAAGGTCGAATCAAAAAATTAAAAATCTGCTTTCTGCGTGGCGGCCGTGTGCACATAGTGGCCAAATTTCAGAGAATTCCATCAAAGCACACCAGAATGGCATCGAATTTAGTGAGCATTGCCAACGACAATGTAAATCGCACCGAAATAGCGCCACAGAAGGAGTCAGAGCAAAAATTTGCATATCGTTGGAAAGGACTTGGTCGGGACTACATTCGAGCAAAACATTCGATTACGATCCAGCGTACGGTTTACGAGATATTAACAAGTGCCCCTAGATTTTTGCAAAATCGCGATTTTCGCCCATTTTTTACGTTTTTTGAAATTTTGTTTTGGCCATATCTTCAAAAACGTACGATTCGATTTGAACCATTTTTGGAGTGAAAGATGGCCCTGTGGATTATATCGATCCTACAATTTTCAGCAAGCTAGGTCCTTCCAGTAAAAAGGTGATTTTTGTATTAAAGGCTATAGCTGGAAGACATTCATTCCAAAGCAGTCGTTCCACAGCAAATGTTTACAGGTCACATACAGTATCTTCGGTTTACTTCATGTTCAAATGTGATTAAAACTTCCATCCGCTTCAGGATATGATAGTACCATTTGCGTGGCACGCAAAGGACCTTGCTGTGACTTTTGAGGCCATCAACAATGGAAAGGAGAACAGAAACTTTTTGTCTAAGAAAGTTCTCAATCAAAATGGCCTGAAGGTTACACCAGTCACATTGTTCAGCATCAATTTGGTAGTCTGCGAAGATTATTATCCTAGGGTTTGAAACTGCGCATCGTACGCGGCTACTTCTACGCCCTGCCGCCGTATGTCAAAAAGACCGGATATAATGATGTTGGCGCAATCGCCCCGTTCAACCTTCCGCAGTTCTCTGACTCTCTGGACATCGTCACGGATCCCACTAGAAAATTGGGCAACACTTCCACTGGCGCAGAGGGTGAACGACAAGAGGAAAGGGCCGATTTCGACTACCACCCGCCTCCAGAGTTGAAGCAGTTACATGACCAGTTCATTGGAGAGCTCTTGAGGGCGGGTGCCAAAGTAGACCTGTCTGAAATGACAGCAGAAGAGTCGACGAGAGAGCTGTTCTTGTTCCTCGGTGAAGTGCCCGACACCGTCGTCTGCATGGCGATCTACACAGACAGGTTTGCATGCCCTATGTAGGAATGCGCTTGTAGTATGCTTTGTAGATGCCCGACTCGCTCACACAAACATAGGTTTTTTGCTGTCCTCGTTCGCTTGAGAAGCAATGCGATAGGAAAATGCAAGGACGGTAGAAGTGGAGATGACGAGAGAAGGAAGCATTCTAGATTCCTCGCGAGCGTCGCAGGCAACGCGACGGGCGTGCCAGGGCGTACAACGGAAGAGATTCTCGCCAAAGGCCTGGGTGGAGTCTTGACGGGCTTCTATCGGACGGGAGTCAGGCGGAGAGCCGACTGCCACAAGCAGGAGAAGAAGCACTTAAAGGGAGTGCAACGATTCGAGAAAGTCGCAGAACCGTGGGTACAGCCACACCTAGCTAAAACATGTAACACACATTTTAATGAGATAGTGAGATAGTGATATTGTGCATCGTTACTGTATGCATGATCCAGTATTTAGTGTAATAAATACAAACCTTAGTGTATACCTAAGTTAGTGTGTACAACAATTACACTCAGTTTAGGTTATCGATAATGCAACAAGGTTGCCACTGGCGGATCAGGGATTTTCTGACAGGGGGGGGGGGCAAGCTCAAATTTTTTTCGGCTTAAATTTCAATTGGAGAACTACCGTAAACCCTATAATTAGCCCTCCCTCTATAATTTGCCGCCCCCTATAATAATACACCCTCCCAAGACCACTTTGAGTTAATAAGCCCCCCCCCCCTATAATTACGCCCCCTCCTTAAATGGACCATCGTCTGAAAGGTACAATTTTCCCTGTCTGGGTGTATGTATGGTCGCGTATGTGTATGTTTGTACATGTATGTGCATAAGACTGTGTGGGAGTGTGTTAGAGTGTACCAACGTGTGTGCGCAGCGTCTTTTTCCCTCAAAAATCGCCTCCACGCGCCTTTTTGCCCACACATCTTCCCACTCATCGACACTTCCAGTTTTTTATAAGCACCCCCCCCTATAATTAGCCCCCCCCCTATAATTATACACCCTCCTAGAGCTCGAACGAAAAAAATTAGCCCCCGGGGGGCTAATTATAGGGTTTACGGTATATTTCGCGCGTTTTGGCGCCGCAACCCACTTTTTCGCATGATTTTCAACACTTAAAACAGGCAGTGGCGCTGCAAAACACACATATTAAATTTTTGCGGTTCTTTAGGTTGTTTTTAGTAGAACACGTGAGATATTGTTCAAATTTTCGAAATCGCGCCGCAGGCAAAAATTTTAACGTTAACTGACTCATTCCTCACCATTTCAAGGAATTTAGCATGAGTTGTGCCCAAAACTATGCACAAAAGCGCGCCGCAGGCGAATATTTTGGTTTTCCAACTGAGCATCCTACATCTGAGCATCATTTTATTGGGCGAAACAGTCACATTAGGTCAGCTTGCATCCCTCGCCCCCCCCCCCCTTTACGTGCCTTACTTGCATCTCTACTTTGGATGGGCGAGCTGAACCAAAGTATAGAGTCAAAACCTTAGTCCAAACGCAGTCCATACACTACAGCGTCGCAGGCAAACATTTGCCGGTTATGAGTGTGTAAATCTATGGGAAATAGGCCCGATTCGTCCCTCTTCCCTCTCGTCTTCTGGGCCCCTTCTGCTCCCTTTACCTGCCCCCTGCCCCTTCTCTGCCCGCAGCGCCTGCCCCCGCTGCCCCCCTTTGCCAACCACGACAGGTGGGGGCAGGCGCGCCCCCCCTCCCCGCCCCCCCCCCTTTGGATCCGCTAGTGAAGGTTGCATGCAGCCTTGATGCACTTTGTTGCAACGACCAATCATGCACCGTCTGTTGTCTCAAATTATTGCAAGCATGCCAATTGCCAATAGTAGCGTTCGGCTCTTGAGGGAACTTCAATAGGCAGACGAATGTCGTATTGTACATCACCTACACTGCACCACAACCACAACGACAATTGACAACCATTCAGGCTATTCAATGGTGTGGACGCTCTCGTAATGATGACGAACTACGATTTCCCGCCCACTAACGCGCTCATGACCAAGGGGCGCACTTCGGCTCCAAGCCAGTACCTTCCGATCGCTTTGTCCTCGTTTGGGGGTTACCCATCACTGAATGTGCCCATTGGGTTCGGCAGACCCCAAGAGGGTGCACCTCAAGGTTTGCCCATCGGAGCCATGCTCGTTGGCAGGAAGAACGACGAGGTTGGCTAACACTATTTTGAAGTGCCTACCTAACTCGACCGAGACTAATTTGGGCATTCGTGTCCAACAAAAAGAAGTGAAAAGAGAAGATAGCAATAGCATGGCTAGCATCGGAAACACGTGGCGATTACATACCTCGTGCTAAAAAGAGAGCTTTTCGTACATAAACTGTCGATTGTGCGACTGTTTGAATAGACCTTTCGTGCAAGAGGTGGGCCATGCCGCATAACCTTTCTTGAGGGTGCAAAGCCTCGCTAAAATGCGGCGCTCACCAACTAACAATTCCGTTGGGGTCTTTCCCAGCGCTCGAGTAGTCGTGTAAATTTTAGGAAACGTTGCTGAAGATCGCCTACGCCTACGACACCAAGTTCGGCAAGCGAAAGCTGCCACTGATGGCCAGTTCTGCACTGAGCTCTATTAGAAGCTTCATTGTTGCTGTTGGCGGCGTGATCGCATCCTTGACTGTTCACTTTTGATGCACACTCTCCAAGCCGCAACTAAACACCCGCAAGCTCCCCAACCTCGGCGATCGATTCTCCCGGCGCTAAAGATGATTCCCTCTCGATCGCCGTTATTTGGTTCCTACAGTCCCAGCCTTTTCCATATCAGAAAGACACCACAGTGGACGACGTACATTACAGCAATGTCATTATCTATGTACATGTATGTATCAGCTCGTAGAGCTCTAGCCTAGTATGTAGACTGAACATTCCCAACCAAGGACCACAGTTGTTATACAGTACTTACTCTTCGTTTCTACTCTTTTGCTGCTCCACAGTACTCTTCAAGTGACTGTTTTCTCCTTCCCTCCCCTTCAGCAGCTCGTAAGCTAAGAGGCGAGACAGACGTCACAGCACGAGAGTTTAAGGTTGACAATCGTCACGGTCTTCTTGACCTGTGTTCGCTCCATTTCATCGTCACCAAAATCCGGGTTGCTGAGACGAGGACGGCGCCACAGCAGCGCGTAGCGTCCCTCTTTGTTGCTATTTTTTGCGCACAATGTATGCCGACGACGCAGACTCCCTGCATCCGGTTCTCCACTTTTAAAGCGCTCTGCTTTTGCTTATGCTTCATCCGCCTGCCCGTACCACGCTCAGTCTCTCCGCACAAAGCAGAAAAAATGCTGTCCTCTAGTGAAAGATTTGGCAATGTCGTAGTGCTGCTGGCTGCTGCGGCGGTCTTGGAGCCAACTGGGGCGCAGTCGAGCGATGGAGTTGTCATCGACACGCCTCTGGGCTCGCTGGGCGGACTCCGGTACAGGTCGAGACTGGGCTGTCGCGCGCTGCTGCTCGAGAGAGTCTACTACGCCGAGACGCCCGACAGATTCCAAAGGTGACGCGCGTAGGGGCAATTCTTGAAAAGAGCCGCTCAGCGGACACTGTTGGCTAAGTTGCAAGCAATTGCATTCGAATCGCGATTGAGACGTTGGCAGGCCAGCGGCGAAGCGTCCGTGGCGCGGCGTGCTGGACACGCGCGGCGCCAACGGCGGCTGCAGTCAGAACGCCGTGCCCGACATTGCCAGCGGCCGCATGCGTGCTGAGAGCGACGTCGAATGCCTCACACTCCACGTACTCGCCCCCCTTCCTGGCACGAGTTGATGCCTCTGTCCACATTGAATTGACATTAGTTACTCTAAATTTAATTCGATAAATGGTTCATTTTATGCAGACCCACCATCACACTTTGCCAATTTTAGTATTTGTTCGTGTTTGCAAATCAAAAAGTAGTGCTCAACGTAGAAGGTGGTCCGCTGGTTTGCCTGTCTTGATTGTGTTTTTGACAATTATATTCGTTTTCTGTCACAAGCAAAAAAAAGAGTAGTATCAACGCGCTCCCCGATTCTCCGCACGAGAAGCCGTACCCCCTGGTCGTGTACTACCCTGGAGGCGGCTGGATCATGGGCGCCGCTGTCGACTACGACACCGACACTCTCTGTGAAACCTTCGTCAACAAGGGGGTGCGGTGGTTCTTTCTTTGCTTCATGAAGAATTTGTATATTTGAATATGAAGCAAAACAGGTGGTCGTGGTGTTGGCCCAACACCGGTTGGGAACGTTCGGATTCTTTTCCATGGGGACGAGTGACTTGCCAGGCAACATGGCCGTGTGGGACGCAATTGAAGCTCTGAAGTTTTTGAAAGTGCTCGCGCCAAGTCTAGGCGCTGATCCAGCCAACATCATTCTGTCAGGTATGTAAGGTACGGTATGCCATAGAGCACGGTTCGCCTTGGTCTTTGCCGCTACGCCCTTAGTGCCTAGCCGGTGCTTTGTGTCAGTGCCACAGCCTATGTATGTAATTGTATCAGTAGTGCAAGCAGTCAGAGGCAGCGAGCATGCCGACTTCGAACCGGTCACACTTTGTTCATCGCCTGCAAACATTGCAGGACACGGCGCGGGCTCGTTCATGGCAACTGCGGTGTCTCTGAGTCCCCTGGCGGAGGGCCTGTACTCGAAACTTTTGAATATTGGCATGGTCATGGCGCCCAGTCAGATGGAACCCGCGGAAGTGTACGACCGCAAAATGATGCAAATCGCCATTGCCTCGCGCTGCGCCAACGAGAACCTCTGGAGGGACAAGAGGTTCGGCTGGGCCCAATGCAATGCAACGAATGAGAAATAGGTACGCATGGAAGCTGCTTCAGAAGGTTCGCTGCCCAGATCGTCGACTGCATGAGACGATTGAGCGACGCCGATTTGATTCTGGCGACAACGCCGGTCGTTCTGCGAGAGGGCGACATGGGCCAGTTTTGGCACCCAGTTGTCGATGGTCCAGCTGGAGCGTGGCCAGTCTCTATCGAGGAGTTGGCCAGGAGGTTCGTTAGGCGGCCGGCCGGACTGACCGACAGCTCAGAAAATCGATACGCTCAGTACAGGCGACCCAACGTGCCCGTGCTGACGGGCGCTGCACAGGACGCGTACGCGTACTATCTGATTGCGGTTCCACAGCTTGGAAAGCAGCAACTGAAAAGTGACTTCTCTGACATAAACTCCCCTCAGACGGTCACCGACGTTTGCGAGAAAGTGATCCTAGAGACCAGATACGGCAGAGAAACCTCCTCCGCGAGACGCGACTGCGATAGGAGATTCAGAAGGTAACCGTAGGTACCAGAAGCAGCACAGAAGCATTTGAACCCTCACATGAAAACACAGATTCAAACTCACGCCAAAACCGTTGCAGCCTTGCACGTCCTGTCAGTATGGAGCATGGGAACTGGCCCTGGCTGCGTCGAGCGCTGCAGGCGGGCTCGGGCGCCATGATTTGGGAGCCGACGGCCCAGAACGCGCGTTGGTACTTAGACAACGGTAAGGCGCGGATTTGAACTATATCCTTCGACCGACTTACTCAGTTCAGGAAACAACGAAGTTTACATGTACTCGCTAAACTACAGACGACAGCAAGACCACCCCTGGTGGAAGGCGGCTGGCGCGTTTGAGTCCCTGGAACTGGCGTTCGTGCTCAACTGGCCGGCAGGTTTGATGCTGTATTTTGTGGTACTGTAGGTACATAAATTGAAAATCTAGCAAAGAATGAATGCTGGAAATTTCCCGTATACCTAAGCTGCTTGATGCAGACCCGATTGCAGACCGCACAATGCTTTCTTTGGTTTCAGATGACCCAGCAAGAAATCCCTGGTGGTTCGACATCCGCAGTGGCCGCGACGCCCAGATGCGCGAGGTCATCTCGGAGACTCTGACCAGCTTTGCCAAGACCGGCAGGCCTACACTGCCGCAGGTTTGTTCCACTTTCTTTGTGCTGTACATCCGTCTTTCGTCAGGAGAGTAGCTGCCCAAAACGCAAAATTGTGGGGAATATGTAAGTTCCAAAATCACACACATTCCCATGCAGTTACAGCTTTGCGTGTCACGCAAAGCAAAGCAGTCACGCTTCGCAAGGAGGCATGTACCACAAATTCTGAGATGGTGCTCCCGGAAACTGAACTTTCAAACACTCTATCCCGGAGCATTATCAGGGTGTACGCGTCAGCGTACAACCCTAATATGTGACGACTTGCGCGCGCGAGAATTCGGATTTTTGATCGCCCATAACTTTTGATTGGCTGAACCGATTTCGGCGCGTTATGGGTCAAAAGAAGCGCCCTCATCGGGGGACCGTACGAGCCACAACGCGTTGCAGTATTGCTGCGCGTTAAGGGGGTACGCCCGAAAATGTTTCCGAAAAGTGTCTTTTTTTTTTCGTGTTCTCCTCCCAGTTTTTGGAGCGCCACTCGCTAGTGCCGTGGGCAATTGGAATGAAACTTGGCATGTGTAAGCGACCCATGATGGCAATTTTGCGTACCAAAGGAATCGTCTCTGCGTCCTACCAAACTCGAGATATCGTCGATTTTATGCGTTTTTTTGGACATAGTCGTTTTTTTGGGGTGGTTTCCACCAAGAGTAAATCTCGAAAAAGTGCCCAATTAACCCCCAATTTTTTTTTGATTTCCTTGAACAGTTTCTTATGGGAAGTCTATGCCAAGTCACTGAACCTAAAACTTCATCACCGATAATGAGTTATTAGCAATTAAAAATATCGGCCAAAAAGTTTGTGTTTAATAGGCGCGCTAACGGCTTATCACAGAGCTTTGCTATAAAGGAAAAAGTTGTTCGGCATGACCTGGAATAGACCCCTTTTGACAATTGGACCAAATTGAACGCACCAAAATGCCTCTCCCCATTATACCGAAAACGAAAAATGGCGATATTTTGGTGTGGTTACGTCGGAGGGCATTAACGTCAATAATAAAGTTGATTGCCCTTCGATGGCGAACATTTCATTCCTTGAAGTCAACATGATCCGACGCACCAAAATATTTTCACATCCGGAATAATCGATAAATATTGATATGGGTAGGTCGGATCACTTTGGCTAAAACACGGAAGTTGACCGCCTGCACGTGTAGATTATTTTGATTCTTTACACTGCTATGCTCCGACGAACCAATATGGCACTGCAGATGTGCACGCACGCACGCACACCATCAAATCGGCTGCTTCACAAAAAACTCGATGTGAGTACGTCGCATCACTTCGGCTAAAACACAAAAGTTGACCGCCTAATTATAGCGATCATTTTGATTCTTTACATCACTATGCTACGATGCAGCAATATGGCACAACTGCACACTGTAGTGTTCTTCTCTTCCTTATTGCACTAGACAGAGAAATAACTACTATAACCGAACTCTCTATTCGCAGCACAATGCAACAGTTGTACGAGTTGTCGGTACTATCACTATGCATCCTGTTTCCGGTCAGTGCGTTATTCGCGTGTCGTCTTCTGCATATACTGCATCCCTCCCCTCTTAGTCGAAGCCGTAGCGGGTGGGGGCGCGTCCGCGGTTGCTTCGCGTCGAGGAGCGGGTCGGCAGCAGGGTCGGCTTCGTCGGCTGCTGCCGGCTTGGCGGCGGCGCGTCCTCGGTGTCGTAGAAGAGGTCGCCACTGGGCTGGTGCCAGCGCTTCAGCTTGCGCTGACTCCAGACCTTGCCGTCGTCGAGGCGGTACGTCCAGCGGCCGAGGACTTCATCGATTCTCTTCGGGCGGGAGTACGGAGAAGTCCCTTTAGGCGCGAATGGCTTCTTCGTGAGGACGTACTCGCCAAGCTTGAATTTGCCGCGATGCACGGAGATGGGCTGCTGCGAGGTGCGCGGCGGCTGCTCTGTCGGGTCGGCGCGCTCCTCTTGCCCCTCCCCTGCTGGGCGCAGCTCCGTCTGCCGGTACTGTAGGCGCAGGCGGTTGCTGTGGCCAAGGAAGAGGTCGGCGGGGCTCTTGCCGGGGCCGTCCGTCAGTGGCGTCGCGCGGTAGACAGCCAGGAAGTCTCGGAGTCCTTCCTTCCACTGTCCATGCTCGGCGGTGAACGTCTGCACCGCGTACTTCAAGCTCTTGTTGAAGCGCTCGATCAGCCCATTGCACCGCGGGTCGTACAGGGGCGTCTTCAAATGCTTGATGTCGTTGTCGTTGAGGTAGCGCTCAAACTCGGCGCTGACGAACTGCGGGCCATTGTCGGTCAGCAGCGTCGACGGCAGTCCGTAGCGGGCGAACGTGTCCTTGAGCCACTCAACGATCCGTTTGGAAGTAGTGTCTGTCGTCGCCAGGAGCTCGGGGTAGCGCGAGTACCGGTCCATCAGCGCGGCTATGTACTGCCCGTTGTGGAACGGGCCGCTGATGTCGAGCACGTAGTGTCGGGCTGGGTCGGTCGGCTCGCTGAACTGCGTCGTGGTCGGCATGGCGGACGGTGTTGTCGACTTGGCGCTGCGCTGGCAGGGGCCGCAGTGTCGCACACACTCCTCGATGTCCGCGTCGATGCCGGGCCACCAGTAGGCAGGTCGAAGCAGCCGTTTCATGCGCACGATGCCAGGGTGGCCGACGTGCGCCTCGCGCAGCACCTCCGCTCTGCAGCTGGCCGGGACGATAATTCGCTGCCGGTTCCGCGTCAAGAGGCCGTTGTCCATGATCAACTGGTCCTTGATCCTCGCGTAGGCAGCCAAATTCCCAGTCGTCTTCGACTTCGTCGGCCAGTGCGTTTCCAAGCACTTCCGGACAGCCTCCAAGTCGGTATCGAGTCTCGTCTGCTCGACCATGTCCTGTCGGCGGACCATGTTGACGCGCTCGGCCGCCGCTGTCGCCGGCAGGCCGTATTTCTTCGCCGTGTCGACGAGTCGGGAAAGCGCGTCAGCCACAGGATTCTGCGTTCCGGGACAATGTTCGAGCGCAAAGTCGTACTGCTCGAGACGTTCGCGGTAGCGCGCGAACTTCGACTCCGCGCGGCCTCCGCCTGTCGACGACGTCAAGATCGTCTGCAGCGCCGCGTGGTCGGTGCGCAGTCTGAACGGTCGTCCGAGCAGGTACTTGTTGAAGTGTTCGACGGCCCAGACGCAACCCAGCGCCTCTTTCTCGTTTGTCGGATAATTGCGCTCCGCAGCGCTCAGCGTCTTGCTTGCGAAGGCAATCGGCACTTCTCTGCCGTTCTGTTGCTGAGAAAGTACGGCGCCCAGGCCAGCGTCGGACGCGTCGGTAGTGACGATCGTTTCGCAGTCGGGCCGGAACAAATGGACCCTCAGCTTGTCGGCCACTAGGTGCTTGAGCGTGTCGAAGCTCAGTTCCAATTGTTTCGGCTTTTCCGGACGAGAAGTTCATACGCACGGGTCTCGTGCCGAATTCTTATAAGAAAGTTACGGTACCAATTAGAATATTTTAACTGGCAGTGCACAGCGCTGGATTTCGCGTTGTTTTACAGCAATCTAGAGATTTTTTTACAACAAAGGAAATGCAGCGCTTATTATGCGGATAGTGTGCAAACGCCGCAAAGCTACGAACAAAAAACATTCGCTTTCCCTGCTCTTTTCTTTAGTCAACCAACGGCGGCCAGCCAGTCGATAGCAAAACCGGCGGACACAACAGAGAACAAAGACCGGCTTTACTAACTACATTTATCGCGGATTATGTAGATAAAGGCAATCGAGCCGCGATTGGAAAGCTCATCAAAACACAAGTCATAATTCCAGCGAGGAGAATATACTTCAGCAGCTGCTAGCTGACCGCTGGCGAGCGGCGGCGCTGAAGGCGATGCTGAGCCCGGCTCCACCGCCTTGCTGCTGCCGCCGCCATTTCCCAGAACCGTAACTACTGTTTTGTGAGAGGCGCCGTCAGCAGCGTGGACCGCGAAGCCGCCTCGCATGAGTGGCGGCGGTGCCGCGGCGTTTCGGTTTCGTTTCATCTTCTTCTGCTGAACATGGGCCGGGCGAGAGCGCCCGCGTCAGCGACAGAGTGCCATAGCCGTTTGCTTTCTCTACTATTGTCTCGTACTCGTTGTAGGAGCTACTTTTTTTATAAAAAGAATTGAGAGTTACAAGTTAAAAGAACCTGCTACACTTAACATTAAAATCGGCGTTTAAACAATGCGGCCAGTACTGTACTGCATGCAATCCGTACGAGACCCGCGGCTCGCCGCCGGTTTGAAAGCTTGCCTACGGCAAGATGAAAGTTGGCCATGTCTGTCGGGCATCCGGCGGCCGGCTTCCCGCGTCCGGCAAGAACCGATTTACAATTGTCCGCCATACGTTTTAAGCGCGCCGCATTCCGGAAGCCGGACAATTGGAA
>JASAMY010002719.1:0-12716 GCA_030248085.1 Paralinhomoeus sp. GSCO2_6 | reverse complement strand
AGGGCGGGGATGCGCTTGATGGACGTGGCCAGCGCCGGATCTGACGAGTGGTCGCCATGCAGGCCCGCGCTCTGCACATGTCGCCAGACGGACTGCGTCAGGTGGAAAAAACAGCCCGACGTCTGGGAAGTTGGAAACTCCAGAGCGAAAGCGCCGAGGGCCGCTTGCTCAAAGTCCGTCATCACATGGTGGGGGTTGAGACCTGTCTTGTTGGGCATCAACGCATACACGAGCGGTATGAGCTGACCGTGAGCACAAAGACAAAGCCGTGCAGGCTGTAGAGCTGCTCGAGCTCCTGCTGAGATGCGCGTAATCAATCAAACTGAATTGTATTGTAAATATGGTAATGGCGGTAAATTGTCGCCGCGGTAAATTGTGTCGCGGTAAATTGTCGCCGCGGTAAATTGTCCGCGGTAAATTGTGCGCGGTAAATTGTCCGCGGTAAATTGTCGTGCTCCCGCTGAGTACAGTGTATATGACAATGTTATACACGAGAGGGATCGTTACCTGTAGGACTCCTTGACGTGTTCCAGGGTAAAGGGCGTCGGATCGCCTAACCGCTGGCACTCTTTAGCCAGACACTCGTGGTAGTGCTCAAGCACGGCGGTGGTGTGCTGTCGCCTCGTGGCGGCGTCTGCCGAGCAGCACAGGAAACGCGCCAGGTCTTCCGCAGCGCTGCCCGGGTGCGTCAGCTGAACGTCGAAAGGGATTTAACGAGTGTGCATGCGTGCGTGCGTGCGTGCTATAGTTTCTGCCAGTCAGTCTGCGCTCCGTGCGCTTGTGTATTACGCATACACTGCGTTTCGCCTTACACGTACAGGTACCTGCCAGTCCAGGAGCGCCACTAGTCTCTCCTGGCCATGTTCATCCTTCTCCAGAATCAGATTGCTGATTCGGAAGTCGCCGTGCACCAGCACCGACGGCAGACCCAGCTCCTCGTGCGCCTGCAGCGCACACGTACGTACACACGTGCACGAACGCGAACACACGTATGCACGCCCTCCTTGCGCAGACCCCACCTTCGTAAGCTCATCCTTGGGCTCCATCTGTTTGGGATCTTTCTCGTATTTGTCGACGAGGTGAGACGGGATGTGCTGCGGGTGCTTGCGCAGAATTCCGATCAAAGCCGCCTCCATCGCCTCCTCCTCCGCCGCCGGCGCATTCTCGTAGAGGGTTGCGATGGTGCTCTTGAGGTTGGGATTATCCACCCAGGAACGGTCGTGCAGCGTCAGCGCGTGCAAGGCGGCCAGCACGGAGGCCAGCTACAGCGGCTGCTAGTGCGTGCGTGCGTGCGTGCGGGAGCAACCTCTTTGAGCAGCGGCAAATCCGCAAAGTCCCAGAGGTCGTTGACGTATCCGCGGTCGGAGAAGTCCTCCATGACCATCAGCCCCGCCTGCTTCTTCTCGGCGTCCGCTTCCTCGATGTAATAGACGTGTGGAGTCCTCAGCCTGCTCTCCTGGCCCGCCGCGAAGCGGTAGAACGCGCACTCGCTGTTGTGCACCTGTGAATTGTGAGACATCGAAAGACCTGTGTGCGGCGCCTGCGGTACGCGGAAACACGCACTTTCTCCACTTTGGTCATCATGTTGGCGCGGTGCGCGTCTGCGTCTAGGTCTTTGAAGGTCTCCACTCCCTCCGCGAACTCGTCAAAGTTCTTGGTGGAGGGCACTTTGAGGACGACGCTGTCTGGAAGACACATTCTCTCTCCCTCCCCGTCGCCTCCTGCCTTCGTCGATGGCTCAGACCACTCGATGTGTACGCGAACGATCCTGAAAGGAGACACGCTTCGTCGAAGTTCATATACCTGTCTAGCGTCAAAACACTGTAGAAAAATTCTGCAGCGCTGGGGGGGGGGGGGGGGTATTTGACTTTTCGCGATTGAACCTCAATTCCTTTTGGATTTCGAAATCCAACTGTTTCTCCAAAATCCGAACTCTAATTTTTTTTTTTAATTCCAACCTCGACAGGAATCCCTGCATGACTCCTATTCGCTCGGCTTTCGCATTCACGAAAGTCGCGTCGGTTTTGAAGGAATCTTGAAGCACTTTCTCCAACTTTGCGAATTCGATCGTCGTCTCCACAATCACGTTGTTTCTGTTGAACTGCTCATGTTCCGCTGCACTGTTTGGAGCAGACATCTCCGTTTTGAGTCGTGTACAAGTGTAGTAGGTATACAAGTATAGGTACGCCCTCTATAGGTGCAAAGAGCTTCTATACGTGCCGAACAAACAACAGGGCTAGTCGCTTAAGAAGACCGGTAAATGATAACCCGTGGCTTGCACAGGCAAGGCAAGGTGCACAATCAAGCTACATTATGCGCCGTAGCTATATGCATGTATTATGAGCAAAAGCCGTGAGCCCAAGCGGTGTTACACTTGTTGACTATGGGTGCATTAGCTTTGTGATGATAGAGGTGTTAGCGGCAGGTTTCGAAACACTACTCGTGCAGACTACGCGCTTGTGCAAGTTGCAGGAGTAACTCGCACTCTCATGACCATATCACAATTTTGATGTCTCTCCAAAACGATCGATTCAGCCTAAAGAGCCTAAACACTGAGCCAAGACGTGCAAGTTTTAGCGGGAGCTACATAGAAGTGCCATGTTCTGGTGTCACTCATTCCTCCCACTGCACCAACGTCACTATGGACGAGTTTCAGCGGCTTTGCCTCTGATCCCTAATCTCTCTTTGATCCCACTCACTTGCTGCCTCCGCGTCATCCGGCCTAACCTCTTCTCCGCTGCTGACAATGCGCCACAGCCTCCGCCAAAGTTCAGAGGGAAGGGGGGGGGGACCCCAACCCCCACAAATTCTCTTAACAATTTGTTGACGCGCGGCCCAACTGACTCTTGGACAGTAAAGGACACTGGAGCAACGCAGCACTGATATCTTTGACAGGGGGACAGGCGGACATGGCGCAACGCAGGCGGGATGGTGCATAGATGCACACGTACATCATACATAGATGACACATGAGCATGCGTGCGCAAGTTGTATCGAGCAATTCGACGCTGCAACTTTCGTACAAAGCTGCGAGCAGTCAACGCCTGGACGTCTCACGTGGACGTCAACGTCTCACGTGGAGAGCAGCGTGAGGCGAGTATGTGATTAGGGTTTGGGGGTGTTTGGGGTGGGGGGTTGGGTGTGTTTGTGTTTTTTTTGTTGTTTTGTTTGGTGGGTGTGTAGTGGGTGTGATTTGTTTGTTTTTTTGTGTTGTTTTGTTGTTGTTTTGGTGGGGGTTGGTTTTGCGGCTTTTGGGTTGTTGCTCGTGCGTTCTTGTGTGCGTGCTGTTGCGTTCTTGGTGGTGTTTCTCTTTGTTGGTGTCTCTGGTGCTTTTTTCGCTTGTCGTCTCGCGGCATTGTTTTGGTGCTTGCAGTTTTGCGTTCCTTTTTGTCTTTTTGCTTTGGTTCGCTTGCTTTTTGGCTGTTTTCTGTTTTTTTTCTATTTTTTGCTGTCTAGTGTGTTTCCCCTCTTTCATTAATATGCGTCGCGTGGACGTCCGCACCTTCCTCTCGGCCAAGGCGCTGATAAGCCCCGCAGGCAAACCCATTTGCCATTGCTTGCTTTCCGAGCCGCTTGCTGCACCAAGAGCGACCGACGAGTGAGCATTGAGAGGCACATTAGGTTGTCCGCTCAATATTTTTCAATTTGTCCAACGGCTCAGAAGGGAAATAGCCATGTCCTTGACCAATGGAACGGTGGAACGGAGGAAAGAGTTCAGCAAGGAAGACGTGATCGTGGAGACTAGCGTCACGTTCGCCAAGTTGGAGAGGGTTCTGCAGGAGGCGTTCGACAGCGACGAGACTCTCCTGAGCGGCTCCGCCGAGCGCATCGGGGTCATGCAGGGATTTCTGGCGAGGTGGGGGCAGTCAGGTGACCCTAAAAGTACCACCCCCCCCCCGCCCCCCTTCAGCACCTGCTGCCAACTTGCATGTAAACGTTGGATTTCTCTGCACCGAAAGCAGAGACAACGGCTTTCCATCCAGCTCTGCCATTTCCTTCAGGATTGTGCGCGTGCGCCTGGAGTGGTCGGCGCCGAAGGCCAAGCCAGGAGGAGGAGCGGGAAAGGAGGAGAAGAAGAGCCCTCCCGACAGCGTCGTCCTCAAAGTGCCCTCGACGAGGAACGCCGACGAATTCGCAGAGGGAGTGGAGTCGCTGAAGGACGTCGACCTAGAGGCGCAGCGGCCCACCCAGTTGAAACAAGTGCCGAAAGTGCGTGGTGCTATGCTCCCCAAAAGGGGGGGGGGGGGGGTGGACCAAACGTTTTAAGTAAGGGGAGGGGGGAAGGGGTTTGACATCAAATGTGGAGCGCGTTTTATGGGCTAAAAAGCTGCTGTTGTAGACGTGTCTCACATTTCACAGGTGCACAACAGCGAGTGCGCGTTCTACCGCTTCGCGGCGGGCCAGGAGAGCAAGCTGAAGACTCCACACGTTTATTACATCGAGGAGGCGGACCCAGAGAAGAAACAGGACGGGCTGATGGTTATGGAGGACTTCTCCGACCGCGGATACGTCAGAAACTTCTGGGACTTCGCTGAGCTGCCGCTGCTCAAAGAGGTTGCAGACGCACGCACGCACGCACGCACGCACGCACGCACGCACGCACGCACGTTGCGGCTTACCTAGCTGGCCTCCGTGTTGGCCGCCTTGCACGCGCTGACGCTGCACGATCGTTCCTGGCTGGACAATCCCAACCTCAAGACCAGCATAGCCAGCCTGTACGAGGGTGCTGAGATGGGCGAAGCGGAGCAACGCGCAATGGAGGCAGCTATGATCGGGTCTATGCGCAAGCACCCACAGCACATCCCATCTCATCTCGTCGACAAATACGCGGAGGATCCCAAACAGTTGCTGCCGCGGGAAGAGCATGCCAATGTGAGGTCAAGGAGTGCGTGCGTGCGTGCGTGTACGCGTGTGCGTCGCGGTTGCTGCAGGCGCACGCGCAGATGGTTCTGTCCGCCGTGTTGGTGCACGGCGACTTCCGAATCAGCAATCTGATTCTGGAGAAGGATGAAGTCGGCCAGGAAAGACTGGTGGCGCTCCTGGACTGGCAGGTTCGCAAAGGGCATCAATTCACACTATACATTTGGTGTCTATATACAGATGACCCACCCTGGAAGCATAGCGGAGGACCTGGCGCGTTTCCTCTGCTGTTCGGCAGACGCCGCCACGAGGCGACAGCACACCACCGCAGTGCTCGAGTACTACCACGAGTGTCTGGGTAAAGAGTGCCAGCGGCTGGGCGATCCGACTCCTTTTACCCTGGAACACGTCAAGGAGTCGTACAGGTAAAAGGGAGTCTCCAGCGCTTCTCACTTGAGTTCCCGCCGAACCTGATGCACTGAAGGTAGCAGACACATATTCTCATCTATTCTTAGCACGCTGAGATTCTGGCCGGGCAAACACAGGCAAAAATTTAAACTTGACGCATTTTAGGCGCCTATTCAAGCACGGCGTCCTCTTCATCGCTCCAGGGGCGCCGATGCTGGTGGAGTCCGACGCGGGAATGGGCCCGGCCGAGGACAAAGACGCGGCCAAGGAAGCGATGGTCCGAAATGCCGGAGACCTCTTCCGAGAGCTGGACCAGCTCGAGACGCAGGGAAAAGTACCTTGGGAAGAATAGGTGACGCACCCTGACTAGAAGTCCGGCTTCGATGTCTATCTAGGCTGTTTTAGGCTGAATCGATTGTGTTTGGAGAAGAATTGTGTATGAAATGTGTAGGTACGAGAGAACGGTATACGAATGTGAACTGAAGTGAAGTTGTGCAGGAGTTATGACACGGCAAAAAGCGCGTATTGTATCAATTGCCATATTGAGAATTTATGCAGAAAAATGTGGCGTTGCCCCTGATGATCCGCCACGCAGAGCGTTGTATTGAGCAATTCGACCCAGCACCAGGCTCACACGCGGCGTGTACAACTGCACTGGTTTTGCTCTAACATTGAAACGATACGAGTGTGCAGACGATTCCGTGTGGCCATGTGCTTCAGGGAAGCTCCATTGGTCCATTGAGTGCAATGCAATGCAAATGGGTTTTACACGTGCATAGGCACTTGCAGGTGCAGGTACCTGCACGATCATCCGACCTCTTGTGCCGCTTTCCCCATGTACTTCGTGGTGACATCTCGTACCTGCAGTATGGTACCTCAAAGTAGTGAAACCTATGTAATGGCGCCGAAGTCCTGTCAGCATTTGGCTCGCCTCCTAGTGTCTGCTTGTGTAACACTTGTGGTGGTCACGGTGTCTATTCCTCCCAGGGTGTCTTTCCCTGTGTCTCGAGCAGGTCCAGCTCTCGGAAGAGCTCTCCCGAATTGCGGATCATCGCCTCATTGACGGCGTCTTGGTCCTCGGCGGATGTTCCCAGCGCTCCGTACTCCACCATCATCAAAGCGCCGGGTGCGATGAAGAGGACGCCGAGTTTGAAGACGCTTCTGAAATCTCAGAGTTTTTTTGCGTGTTTACGCAGTGTCTCTGTTTGTGGTGGGTGAGACGCCACCTGCTGAGATTACACTTGTAAATGAGAAAATTGTATGTACTGTGTATTTGGTGCACTCTCTGAGAAGCGTAATGACTGCGAACTTTCCTACCTGTACGCTGCGCGACCGTTCCTGGCTGGACAATCCCAACCTCAAGAGCACCATCGGCTCTCTCTACGAGAATACGCCGGAAGACAAGCGGAGCGCGATGGAGGCGGCCGCCAGCGGTGTTCTGCGCAAGCACCCGCAGCACATTCCATCTATATCGTCGACAAATACGCTGCGGATCCCCACAAGCTGCAGCCTAGTGCTGAAGACGGGAACGTGAGTGTTGAAAGAGTGCGTGCGTGCGTGTGTGCGTGCCTGCGTGCGTGCGTGCGTGCGTGCCTGCGTGCGTGTACGTGTGTGCGTACGCGATTGCAGGTACACGAGAAGCTGGGTCTGCCCGCCGTGATGGTGCATGGCGACTTTCGAATCAGCAATTTGATTCTGGAGAAGGATGAAGGTGGTGATGAAAGACTCGTGGCACTCTTGGACTGGCAGGTTTGTAAAGGGCAGAGGGACAGGCAGGCATTTGACGCACATACAAAGACACACATTGACGACATCACTACACCCTCCTTTGGTGGCGCAGATGGCACACCCAGGAAGCCTCGCCGAGGACCTGGCGCGTTTCCTGTGCTCCTCGGCAGACGCCGCTACGAGGCGACAGCACACGACCGCTGTGCTCGAGCACTACCACGAGTGTATGGCTAAAGAGTGCCAGCGGCTGGGCGATCCGACTCCCTTTACCCTGGAACAAGTCAAGGAGTCGTACAGGTAGAAGTGCGCAGTCATTACGCTTCTCAGAGAGTGCACCAAATACACAGTACATACAATTTTCTCATTTACAAGTGTAATCTCAGCAGGTGGCGTCTCACCCACCACAAACAGAGACACTGCGTAAACACGCAAAAAAACTCTGAGATTTCAAAGCGTCTTCAAACTCGGCGTCCTCTCATCGCACCCGGCGCTTTGATGATGGTGGAGTACGGAGCGCTGGGAACATCCGCCGAGGCCAAGACGCCGTCAATGAGGCGATGATCCGCAATTCGGGAGACTCTTCCGAGAGCTGGACCTGCTGACACGGGAGAGCGCCCTGGGAGGAATAGACACCGTGACCCCACAAGTGTACACAAGCAGACACTAGGAGGCGAGCCAAATGCTGACAGGACTTCGGCGCCATTACATAGGTTTCACTACTTTGAGGTACCATACTGCAGGTACGAGATGTCACCACGAAGTACATGGGGAAAGGGGCAGCAAGAGTGTCGGATGATCGTGCACGTACCTGCACAGTGCAAGTGCCTATGCACGTGTAAAACCCATTTGCATTGCATTGCACTCAATGGACCAATGGAGCTTCCCTGAAGCACATGGCCACACGAAATCGTCTGCACACTCGTATTTTCAATGTTAGAGCAAAACCAGTGCAGTTGACACGCCGCGTGTGAGCCTGTGCTGGGTCAGATTGCTCAATACAAGCTCTGCGTAGCGGATCAGCAGGGGCACGCCACATTTTTCTGCATAAATTCTCAATATGGCAATTGATACAATACGCGCTTTTTGCCGTGTCATAACTCCTGCACAACTTCACTTCATTCACATTCGTATACCGTTCTCTCGTACCTACACATTTCATACACAATTCTTCTCCAAACACAATCGATTCAGCCTAAAACAGCCTAGATAGACATCGAAGCCGGACTTCTAGTCAGGGTGCGTCACCTATTCTTCCCAAGGGCTTCCCTGCGTCTCGAGCTGGCCAGCTCTCGAAGAGGCTCCGGCATTTCGGACCATCGCTCCTCGGCCGCGTCTTTGTCCTCGGCCGGGCCCACTCCCGCGTCGGACTCCACCAGCATCGGCGCCCCTGGAGCGATGAAGAGGACGCCGTGCTTGAATAGGCGCCTAAAATGCGTCAAGTTTAAATTTTTCCTGTGTTTGCCCGGCCAGAATCTCAGCGTGCTAAGAATAGATGAGAATATGTGTCTGCTACCTTCAGTGCATCAGGTTCGGCGGGAACTCAAGTGAGAAGCGCTGGAGACTCCCTTTTACCTGTACGACTCCTTGACGTGTTCCAGGGTAAAAGGAGTCGGATCGCCCAGCCGCTGGCACTCTTTACCCAGACACTCGTGGTAGTACTGAGGCATGCGGCGGTGTGCTGTCGCCTCGTGGCGGCGTCTGCCGAACAGCAGAGGAAACGCGCCAGGTCCTCCGCTATGCTTCCAGGGTGGGTCATCTGTATATAGACACCAAATGTATAGTGTGAATTGATGCCCTTTGCGAACCTGCCAGTCCAGGAGCGCCACCAGTCTTTCCTGGCCGACTTCATCCTTCTCCAGAATCAGATTGCTGATTCGGAAGTCGCCGTGCACCAACACGGCGGACAGAACCATCTGCTCGTGCGCCTGCAGCAACCGCGACGCACACGCGTACACGCACGCACGCACCCCTAAACGGTGTCACACTTTTTTTGCCATGTCGCACTTGTGTCGCGTGCGTGTCGCACTCACCGAAACCAAATAAGAGTGGTCACCTCTGTCCACTCTTATAGTGAGGTTTTACACAGTGGAAACCCATCTCCGAAGCACTTTTTTTGAAACCCCATTTACAGGGTTTTTTGCTGAACCATATGGTAACGCGCTTGCCTACTCTTCTGCAGTACGACTCTCTGAAAACCCATGTACAGGGTTTTTCGTGCAACCATATGGTAACGCGTCGCCCACTCTTCTGCAAAACGACTGTCTGATAACCCATTTACTGGGTCCTTCGTGCTACCATATGGTAAGGCGTCGCCCACTCTGGTGCAATGCGACTCTCTGCTAACCCATGATAAGTAACTCCGCGTCGAATCTGTCACACTCTTCTTTGTGATGTAATCTTCGATTGTTTTCATGTGAATACGCTGTTTCGTGTTTTTGTTCTTGATAACAAGCGTCCAACACGTTAGAAACGTTTACTTTTAGTACGTTTAGTTACGTTAGTAAACGTAAGCTTGCTCACTCTTGCGTGTATAAACAAACGTCATAAGCTTGTTCACTCTTGCGTGTGTATGGGAACCGAACAAGCTTGCTAACTCTTTTTGCGACACCTACTGCAGGAACTGGTAGGTTAGCCGTTGGGCGTTTAATTGCAACAACTTCCCGCAGCGAATATTGCCTGATTAGCACGTCGACTTTTGAAGAGTACGGTACATTTGCATATACATGACTGTGCAGTGTAGGTCGGCCTTGTGTTGCTCGAGGGAGGGCCGCCTTGCACGCCATGCCCAAAAGGAGGTTGGCGCGTAGACATCACGAGGTTGAATGTCACCCGACCGAAGGGAACCGACCCGAGGAGGAGTTCGAAGTAATCGAAGCGGCCAACGAAGCTGTCATTGGCGACTCGGACGCAGACATCAGTGACTCCGAGTCCAACAGTGACCCGGATGAATGGGACATCGATGAGCCTAAACCAAAAAAGAAGCCAGTGAAACTGCGGACTGGAAGGGATGTTGCTCCCGACCACGCTGATGAGGCTGCTCGGCATTTGCGACCCCTCCCAGACGACTATGAGTGGCAGCGCGGAATTCCGAAACGGGTGGTTGTTGAAGAGTGGGCACCCAGTGCGTCCAACCACCCACGGTCAAACAGTCGTCACAAGGACAGAGCCCTCACATCAATATTCCTAGAAATGTCAGAAGAGTGCTTGAAAATCATGGTGAAGTGCACCAATAACAATAAAAAAAAAAGCTATCCCATGACTTGGCCAACAATGTCGTTGTCAGATGCCTTGAAATTCATAGCGCTGATTTTTCATTTCGATGTCGTCAGAAGAAAAAATCTTAGCCACAACTTCAATACACAGGAACCGGACCCGTTTGTGGAGAAGAGTGGCATTTCTTGCAGAAAATTTCTTCTCTGGTACAGATACTTGCAAGTGTACTCTCCTGAAGAGTACTCAGCTGATACAAGAGTGAACAACAAAATCTACAAAGTTGACAAATACCTCTGCCAAGCGAACATTAGCATGCAAAACATGAGAAACCCTATTACGCGGCACCTCAGTCTCGATGAGGAGATGGCAGAGTTCAAGGTGATACTCTTACAACATCACTGCTTCATTACACATAAATGTAACGATATCATGCGTGCTCATCAGGGACGATGCGGCCTGGTGCAGCTTATAAAAGGAAAGCCAAAGGGCGAAGGTCTCAAGTATTACGACCTGTGTTGCCCCAAAACTGGCTACGTACATGCAGCTATGCTGCACTCCAAAACGTACGTCCAGTTCGAAGAAGTTTGGGGGAGAATTGTGGTCATCTGCTACAATCTACTTAATGGCAACTCTGAAACAGGACTCAAATCTTTCTTGGACCAAGGATATTTCGTACGTGCGCGCCTGCAACGCGCCGTGCCTACAACCTGAATATGAGTGTGCAGTCGTTTGTTAACCATTAAGGTCTTTACGGACCGGTTTTACACCACTGTACATATGAATTATGCGATGCATTTGCGAAAAACATACTTTTGCGGCACTCTGCGCCGAGAACAAAGAAGCAGTTTGCCTACCGAAATCATGAGTGCGCCGAAACGTGGCACGGACCCTCAGGCGGTGAAGAGACTGACGCGAGGCGTCTGCGCAAAGATGTCCAGCAATTACGGTTTGCAACTTAGCTTGCCCATCCATTCCAAAATACATGCATCTTCTGTCCACTCTTATATAGGTGACACGGTGGCCATTACGTGGAAAGATGCGGCGACGTTGACTTTTCTCACATCGAAAGACGATGTGCACGAGGAGTCGACCGTCTGTTTCCGCAAGGGAAAGACATCCAAGGGAGTGGTATACCGGCTACGAGTTGCCCAGCCGAAGGTGGCCCAAAACTTCAACGCGTACATGGGAGGAGTGGACCTGCAGTACGTTCTGTCGTATTCCATAGTTTTGCGTGCTGACAGGACTGCATTGCAGCGACCAACTGTGCGCGCACATGAAAAGCCACCACAAATCTCGAAGGTGGTACGTGAGCGCCGTCGTCTTGCAGTCATTCGACTGGTTTGCTGCCAACTCGGTGGTCATCTTCAAAGAGCAGACCAGTCCCGATTTCTCAAATGCGTCGGCAAAAAAACTGATATCTGGGCAATTGATGGCTTTTGCGTGGAAACTGGAACGCACCGCTGAAAGCACGCTTAGGAGCGAGCTTCCAGTTGTGCCGGTCTACTCATCTAGCAGCGAAATTCCGCATCCGCTGGACAAGAACACTGTGAGGTGTTTGCGGATGCAGAGTGGAAAGCATTACCCGAGAATGAGCACTGTGAGTACGCTTCCCCTACTGCTCACTCATATGATTATCCATTACAATGCCCGCCCACTCTTCCATGCAGGTGAAAAGAGAGTGCCAAGGGCACGTCCAGCGCGTCACAACGCAGTTCTACTGCAGTTTGTGCAGTCTTTCTGTGCATCGCTGGCGGGTGCTTCGAGCGCTTTCACGAAATGACCGACTACCTATTCGATGACCCAACAAAGCGTAACCGAGCCGTTGTTCATAAGCGCCAAACGTACTGATCGTGATCGCAACCAACTGATAGTCTACGTCGTTTCTGTGCGCGTCTTTCACAATCACCAACTAAACCTTCGATCAGACCATTCTCTGTAGATGTGTCTCTCTCTCTAGTGTCAACCGTGTCATCGCTTGTGGGAAACGAGGTCTTCGTGTAACACAGTGGGCATGCGCGTCAAACATCAAGGTTTACATTTGAACACTCTTCCACAGATGCACGACATCTCTTAGCAGTTCTTATGAAGAGTTAGCATCAAAAAGTGAAGTGAAAAAATAAAAAAACTGAAAATGGGTTTTGTTGGGTCGTGGGCGCGCCGCGCGCGCGCCCACGTCTACAAGAGTGGACGACTTGTGCCCACTCTCTTTTCCAGTTGTAAAAATTCTTTATAAGAGTAGCCACAGTTGAAGAAGAGGAGAGCAGCGCTAACACTCTTCGGCAGACTTTTTTAAAGTGCGACACAAGTGCGACATTGCGACACGACTGTAGTCGTGGTGACACCGTTTAGGGGCTACAGGTAACGATCCCTCTCGTGTATAACATTGTCATATACACTGTACTCAGCGGGAGCACGACAATTTACCGCGGACAATTTACCGCGCACAATTTACCGCGGACAATTTACCGCGGCGACAATTTACCGCGACACAATTTACCGCGGCGACA
>JASAMY010002759.1:0-12721 GCA_030248085.1 Paralinhomoeus sp. GSCO2_6 | reverse complement strand
CGAGACTCAGCTCGCGGCCCAGCAGCCTGCGGAAGTGCAACGGTCGGTCGCCTGAAAGCCCGGCGCCTTCCTGTGCTCGTCGTGGGATTAAGGACGACGCTCCGGCAATGGCCCATTAGCATATCCATGACGCCTCCCCTGTCTAGAGGCACCAAATCAGCCAGAAGACACTCGGAAGGAAGGTGGTCTGCAATCTAGGCCAGCGACTGCACGAGAAAATCCATTGACAGGGAACTGACTCCGTGTTAGCGGATCCATGACGAGTCGAACCCAGGATCGTGCGCGCAAGAGGCCGATTCTCTACCACTAGGCCATCGCGCACACACACAAGCGCCTGTCGCAGCCCACCGAGCGAGTAAATGTCGGTGACGTCTTGGAGCCGGAGGCGACGCCCGCTGTAGATCGAGCCGGCGTGTGGCAGTTGGTAGAGCGCGCCGACGCGGCTGCCGGCCAGCGGCACCTTGAGCCGCTTGGGACAGTGCTTGCCGCGCGGACAGAGGAACCTCTTGCTGCTGCGGTCCTCGACGACAATCAGGCCTCGGTCCCTGTCCAGAACCCGCGCCTTCAAGTGGATGTGCTCGGCGAAGCTGAATGCGCCCGCAACTTCTTTGACACAACACGAGGCCATTTTCACAACCAATGAGTTGTCAGTGACGCGACGCCGTCCTTTGCACCGCGTTGGAGCCCACGTTATTGCCTGGGCCGCCGCTTCGCCCATGCAATGAAAGAGTTTGTCGCTTCCCCAAGGGCCCAACTCCAAGGTACCATAGTGGGAGTCGAACCCCCGACCACGAGAGCGTGCGGAACGACGCCCTAGACCACCGAGCTGCTCGCGCTCAATTCTACTCTCCTTCTGGAGTCCGCAATTCTAGTCTACGGTATTCTTATCGCTTGAAAATTTGTGCAGCGTGTAACCGAGCGGTAGAGAGTCTGCCTTTTGCGCGCACCGTTCTGGGTTTGACTCTTGAATCCACTAACCGAGTATTTCCACATCGGTGGATTTTCTCGTGCTAGCGTCCGGCCTCCTAGCGTTGCCCCTAATCCAACAATAAGAACAACATCCTAAAACTGTCGAAAGTTCACTTCTCATCGATCCTGAGTCGAAGCTTTCCCGCGCGGAGGAAGCCTCGGACGAGCTGGGCGTCGACGGGGGCGTCGAGGACGAGCGAGGCGATGGGGTCGTCTTCCTCCCAGCCGTCCAGCTTCACGCTGACCCACTTTGCCTTGTTTGGAGGGGGTGGTGAACTTAGTGGTTAGAGAAGGTGGCTAATAGCCTAAGCCCATGGGGACGCAGCGGGGCTAATTTTGAGAATCTTGAGGAGGAACTACGGCAAGATTCAGGCGTCTACGGGGTGCCCTGCGACACGAGGAACGGCCGAATCCTGAGCAGGAAGTTGGGCAAGCACATGGGCATCGTCCACGTGGGCAAGCTGGGCAGAGTGTACGGCTTCAAGCCGTTCCTGCGGGCCGTCGACAGGGCTCTGCAACGACTCGGCAAGGCCAACCCCTTCCTCTACAGCATCATCAAGTCCCACGCCGGTTGGGGCTTTTGAACTTACAACAACGTTGTATGCATATTTTGACACCGCCAACATGGCGCGGATAGGGCATCATAGAGAATCGATGATTAGCCAGGCCAGTATCACTTCGCCGTTGTCTACCCACCTAGCGGCTATGGTTAGGTTGGGCGGCGCCAGCCCTAATTCATTCGAATAAATT
This sequence comes from Paralinhomoeus sp. GSCO2_6, assembly GCA_030248085.1. Classification (NCBI taxonomy): domain Eukaryota; kingdom Metazoa; phylum Nematoda; class Chromadorea; order Monhysterida; family Linhomoeidae; genus Paralinhomoeus; species Paralinhomoeus sp. GSCO2_6. The sequence continues at coordinate 11,002 of JASAMY010002759.1, read as the reverse complement.
CAAATGCAAATTCTCCCGACCAGCAGGAATGGGCGTCGCCAGGGCGTTCATTTCTTGCGCAAGGCGGAAGTAGTGACTCAGTGGTACTGCCGTGTTGAAAGCTGAACCGCGCTTCTTGTTGCTGGCGCGGTCCTGCATTCAGCGATCTCAAAACGCTGCCTGAATAAGCTCCATCAATAAGGCCCTTTCAGGCTGCTACAACTGCCGTAGCATCCGAGGCCGCAGCGTCTACTCCCACCACGCATACGGCACCGCCATGGACATCAAGATCAACAACAAACTCGACCCATTTGCCAACGGAAAAGTGCACAAGGTATAGTACCTACGGTATGCACGTTTAACTGCACGCGGTCTGAAACGTATTCCCATGGACTGCAGCAATGAAGTGTTCAGCGGAGTTACATGGTGAAGGTTATCGCGTTGCCCTCTGGTTGTACTGTCAAGTTAGGGGTTATCATCACACTGTCCTCTAGTTGTACTGTCAAGTTGCCCGAGCTCGTGGTGCTGCGGGCTGGACAACCGACAATGAAACGACTCGCAGTAAACAAACGCATACTGTAAGCGTGCCCTGTTCACCAAGCACCTACATACCAGCGCGCGCCCGAATATTGCAGGGTCTCTTTGAGTTGGCCCACTACGCGGCCATGGAAGGCCTCTACTGGGGCGGCTCCTTCAGCCGTGAAGACGGCATGCACTTCGAGCTCTCCCGGAACTTCGTTGAAAACCTCAACTGAGAGACTGGGACAATGGAGAAAACAGTACAAATTCATATTAGAAGGCTAGAATCAAATTCAGAGACTAGTAAGTGGTAGGATGCCAAAAGTACAGTATGCATGTAAGGATTGGATGCAGGTTCAAGCTGCTCTGCAGCCCTTCGACTTCGACTTTGTTGTTGTTGACAATAAAGCGCACAGACATTTAACGTGCGTAGGGCCGGGTGTTCCAAACTTGCGAAAAGATTACACAACACCAGCACGCGGTGCGTAATCGCCTTACCTCTAATTCGGCTCGACTTCGCACTACACCAACCCTTCGGTCCATTATCACCTCTCACTCTCACGAGTCAAGCGGATTCCTGTGTCGGTCGCTATTTCACTCGACATCACAACCACCAGCTACGCTGGCAATTTCACCCGCAAGAATGCGCGCTCCCGCCCGATTCGGTGCACTCGTAGTGCTTGTTGTTGCGAGGTCGTCGTGTGTCAGCACCGCTGGGGAAACGGCCTGCGTCGCCAATTCGACGACGGTTTGCGGTTCGGGCAAGGCAAAGTGGGTCAGCGTGAAGCTGGACGGCTGGGAGGAAGACGACCCCATCGCCTCGCTCGTCCTCGACGCCCCCGTCGACGCCCAGCTCGTCCGAGGCTTCCTCCGCGCGGGAAAGCTTCGACTCAGGATCGATGAGAAGTGAACTTTCGACAGTTTTAGGATGTTGTTCTTATTGTTGGATTAGGGGCAACGCTAGGAGGCCGGACGCTAGCACGAGAAAATCCACCGATGTGGAAATACTCGGTTAGTGGATTCAAGAGTCAAACCCAGAACGGTGCGCGCAAAAGGCAGACTCTCTACCGCTCGGTTACACGCTGCACAAATTTTCAAGCGATAAGAATACCGTAGACTAGAATTGCGGACTCCAGAAGGAGAGTAGAATTGAGCGCGAGCAGCTCGGTGGTCTAGCATAGGTGTAACTGGGTAGGGTGTAGGTAGGGGTCACCCCCCCCCCCAGCTTCGGTCAATACTGCACGAAAAGTAGGACCACCCCCCCCCCCCCAGCTTTAGTCAATCATGCACTGACTGCAGGTTACCCCTATAGCTGAATTGTGTTTCTCATACTTCCCAAAGCGTTTTTCAGGCCTGTGAGCAGCAATTATTGTCCAAATGTCAAAAATTTCGCCTGCGGCGCTGTGTATTACGCACCTACAGACCATTTTGGAGTCTTTTGAGCGCGTTTTCGGCCAAAAAATAACCAAATTTTGCCTGCGGCGCTGTTTTTTTGCTCCAACTGACCATTTTTAGAGTCACTGAACCGCGTTTTTGGCCAAAAAATCACAAATTTTTGCCTGCGGCGCTGTGTTTTCGGCATACACGAAGCATTTTCTAGGCCATTATTGAAGCTGAAAAAAGAGAAATTGTATCAAATTTGGCCGTGCAGGTCACCCCCATCGACTTTTGAAAAATCCCAGATTCACCCCCCCCCAGCTTTGATGGCCAGTTACACCTATGTGGTCTAGGGCGTCGTTCCGCACGCTCTCGTGGTCGGGGGTTCGACTCCCACTATGGTACCTTGGAGTTGGGCCCTTGGGGAAGCGACAAACTCTTTCATTGCATGGGCGAAGCGGCGGCCCAGGCAATAACGTGGGCTCCAACGCGGTGCAAAGGACGGCGTCGCGTCATTGGTTGTGAAAATGGCCTCGTGCTGTGTCCAAAAAAAAAAAGTTGCGCATTCAGCTTCGCCGAGCACATCCACTTGAAGGCGCGAGTGCTGGACAGGGACCGAGGCCTGATCGTCGTCGAGGACCGCAGCAGCAAGAGGTTCCTCTCTCCGCGCGGCAAGCACTGTCCCAAAAAACTCAAGGTGCCGCTGGCCGGCAGCCGCGTCGGCGCGCTCTACCAACTGCCACACGCCGGCTCGATCTACAGCAGGCGTCGCCTCCGGATCCAAGACGTCACCGACATTTACTCGCTCGGTGGGCTGCGACAGGCGCTTGTGTGTGTGCGCGATGGCCTAGTGGCAAAGAATCGGCCTCTTGCGCGCACGATCCTGGGTTCGACTCGTCATGGATCCGCTAACACGGAGTCAGTTCCCTGTCAATGGATTTTCTCGTGCCGTCGCTGGCCTACATTGCAGACCACCTTCCTTCCGAGTGTCTTCTGGCTGATTTGGTGCTTCTAGACAGGGGAGGCGTCATGGATATGCTAATGGGCCATTGCCGGAGCGTCGTCCTTAATCCCACGACGAGCACAGGAAGGCGCCGGGCTTTCAGGCGACCGACCGTTGCACTTCCGCAGGCTGCTGGGCCGCGAGCTGAGTCTGCGCGCGCTGGGCTCCAAGCCGATTCGCGTGCGCCGGGGCCGCGTGGACAGCCTGCTCGTGTTCACCAACAACAACGCGACGTTCACGCAGGACGCGTCGCGCATCCGTAGCGACCGCGTCGTCGTCTACATGCCCAGGGCGGCGCACGTGCGCGTCAACGCCGCCCAACAACTCGTCGTCTACGCTCTGGATTACGGGTGGGGTACTGGAGTAACTAGGCGCGCATCTTTACGGAAAGGCGCCAAGTGTTGCGCACGCAATACAGGGTGCACGTGTGGAGCGTGAAAGGAACAGTGGAACACCCTAGCAGTTTGAATGACCATTGATGGCCTCCTAGTGGTGGTAACCCTAATCCAACACTCGTTACTGCGCATTTCAGTTCCGACGAAAACTACTACCAGGGAACAGTGGGCTACAAAGGATCGCCCAAGGTGGAATTGCACGGGCCCGTCCCTAAAGAACGCGTGTTCAAGATCAGGAAGTGATCATCTATTCTGAACCACGGGGACAGTCTAAGCAGTCCTACAGTGAACCCTCAAATAGTGCCAGCTCTCGACAATTGTAGATGGCAGGGAACCTGCCCATTGGGTAAAAGCGCTGTTTCATCCAATCAAGTTATTGCGATTCGCATTTCGTGTGCATCTGTCCAAGTAAATGCACCATCAGTTGCAGTGCTACGCAACCATCGAAAGTTTGTGTCGCGAGCATACCTGTAACTGGGGTGGGGGGTTCCCTCCCCCCCAGGTGCTGAGTTTGACCCTACCCACACCCTCCCCAACCCTCCCCCCCCCAGGTTGTCCTGAACCCCCACCCAGACCCCCCCCCAGACTTTTTGGAAACTTTCTACTATGCAAAATAAATGCGTTTTGTACAGTGTTTTTGAGCAAGAATCGACCCAAAAGTGTCTATTTCGCGTTATTTACAGTGTATTTTGACTAAGAAGTACCTATTTTCAGGTTTTTACAGTGTATTCTTGACTAAAAATAGACCAAAAATTGCCTATTTTTTTCTGCCTAGACCCCCCCCCCACCCCCCTCCTCCAGATTTTCACCCCACCCACCCCCCCCCCCCCCCCAGAAAGTGCCCGAACCCTCCCCCCCAGGTCCAATTCCCGGTTACAGGTATGGTCGCGAGATAATTGGCGGTACATGCGTGCTCCGCTCTCATCACACCTCTCCTCAACACAACGGCCCATTTCGTCAACAAGTATACGCAGCGCAACTCTGGTGGAAACAAATCGATATTCTCCGACGGGGAAAACACTCTCATTTCTGATCTTCGTCATCGATCTGCATGCCTTCGCCCAGACTGTCCGCCAGACGGTCCGTTCGGCGCGCTGAAACCGACGATGGTTCGAATTCGCATGGTTCACGCACGCACAGAAAAGAAATATACAGTAAACCCTATAATTAGCCCCCCCCTATAATAATACACCCTCCCAAGACCACTTTAAGTTAATTAGCCCCCCCTATAATTACGCCCCCTCCCTAAATGAACCATCGTCTAAAAGGCACATGTTTCCATGTCTGGGTGTATGTATGGTCGCGTATGTGTATGTATGTACACGTATGTGCATGTGAGACTGTGTGAGAGTGTGTTAGAGTGTACCAACGTGTGTGCACAGCGCCTTTTTCCCTTAAAAATCGCCTCCACGCGCCTTTTTGCCCACACATCTTCCCACTCATCGACACTTCCAGTTTATAAGCCCCCCCCTATAATTAGCCCCCCCTATAATTATACACCCTCCTAGAGCGCGAACGAAAAAATTAGCCCCCGGGGGGCTAATTATAGGGTTTACTGTATAAAAATTCGAACCTCGGGGAACTGCGTAATCTGGGCAGTGGCGGATCCAGGGTGGGGGGGGGGGGGGGGGGGGGGACGTCCCCCCTCCCGAAATCGACCTTCTGGGGGGGGGGGGGGAAGGCCTGTGGCCGTGGGAAAAAAAACGTGTCTGGCGAACCTACTGCTGTTCCGCATAAAAATGCGTGTAAGTGGTAGAAAACCGAATAAAATTTCGCCTGCGGCGCAGAATTTATGTACTACTTATCAATAATGGACCGATTGGGTGCCCGAAAAAGGGCCCAGCATCTGTAAATTTCAACAGGGTTCCCCCTTCTGCAAAATCCTTCCCATCTCCGAAAAAAATTCTGGATTCCCCAGTGAATCTGGGCTACGCACTGGCATGAGTGGGCTCAGAAGGGGGGTATAGGGAGGGGGTTCACCCTCCCCCTGGTCATTGCCATCCCGGATAATTTGCGAGAAACCCTCTCTCAATATTGAAAAATTGGGTATTAGTTTCATTTACAGTGTAGTGTGACTCAAAAACGCTTGAAAAGCGCTATTTAGACCTTATTTTGGGCCATTTTGGACGTGTACCTGTGTACACGTTATTTTGGTGCGAAATCTTCCACTTCGACCCCTCCCCATCCACCATTTCGTATCCCGGACATTTTAGCCGCCGGGCTGGCTCTAGACCCTTCCCCCCCCCCCTCAAAAGTAAACCCCCTGGCCTTTGACCCCTGGCACCGGCACGCACACACATACTGGCATACACACACACACGCACGCACGTACGCACGCACGCGCGCACGCGCGCACACACCGGTCTTGGCCGAGCGCTTCTTGCTCTTCTTGACGAGCAGTCGCTTGGTGCGGTTGAGTCGCTGGTTGCCCAGCACCCCTCGCTCGGCCGCCGTCAGCGCCGACGACGCGCTCCCGGCCGCCTCCTCCTCCTCAGCCGCCGCCTTCTGCTGCTTCTTCGACGGCGCCGCCCCCGCCCCCTCCCCGCCGCCATCCTCTTCCGTCGCCGGCGCGACCAACACCTCAAAGGGGCAGCATCGTGCAAGGTACCGCAAAACGCCCAATAGTGCCCCCGGGACACTATGTTTTCAGCCTTGTCTTCGCCAGAGGCAATATTGGAGTGGGGGGGGGGGAGGGGGCTGGAACTACAGGCGGGGGCACTAGTGCAGGATTTACGGTAAACAATGCATGCCGCTGCTGTGGCGGTGCGCGAGAGTGCGCGCGTGCCGCACACGCACCTTCGTTCGTTGGTTGGTTTGTGCGTGGGCTGCTTCAATGCTCGCGCGGAGCCTCTCTCTGGTCACACAGAATTGATCGCTGCTAGTGAGTGTGGAAACAGCGCCGTTGGCGCTGCTGGTGGCACATGGATAGGTCACGGAGGGGAGAAGGCGATCTCTCTTAGCAGCAGCCCGCGCCGGAGCCGCAGCCGGAGGCAAAAACGACGCTGGTGGCTGTCGTCGTCACCCTTCGACCGTTCGACGGCCACAGTGCGAACTGTGAGCGGCGCCCCCTGGCACGTCCTTCGTGCAGCAGCTGCACCGGTCGGCGACCCAGAACGTCCGCGACGGGTTATAATGGCGCCGTCGCAGGCGGCGGACCGTATGCGCAGAAGCCGCTGCGAGGCGCTGAAAAGGCTGGGAGCGCCCTCAGTCTACGGAGCTCTCTCAATAAGGCCGAAAAGAGACAATTCCCGAAAGTGGAGGAGCACAGACAACTGCCACCCCAGTGCACGTACACTGTCCGGTCGCAGTCGGACGACCTGACCCTACTGAGAACGGTTTCTGCTACGTATCAGCGTCGCGCCTGCGCCGCCGTCGAAAATCCCATTGTAACTCCCATAGCCCATAGCCCGAAAATGCCATAGCCAGTTCAATTCAGGACACCGGACAGCTACAAAGTGCTCAGATATAGATAATACAGATACGTACCAGTTACTATACAGTTAGCCGCCGTTCATCCAACCTAAGGGCCCGTATGCTGACAACAATTGGTACTCGAATTAAATTAGAGCGCTCTAATTCAATCGGGGTTGGCAAACGATACGCCACTTGTATCCTTCAGCACGTAAGAATTAGAGTGGTATATGGTACTTGAATTAAAATTAGAGTGAGCCTCTCGAATTAGAGTAGAGCGACGCACTTGAATTAGAGTGGCACACACGCATAAAATTAGAGTGCTCCTACCCACTCTAATGTGCTGATTGCGCTAGAATTGTTTGCACACTTGAAACACATCTTTGAAATTTGTTGGTTGTCATCATTCTATGGCTGCAAAGCGAAAGAATTTAGAGAAATAAACAAAAACTGACTGATGAGGAACTGTGCCAGCGGTTCATTTTGACCACGAGACAATCTATCTCACGGGTCACAGATGTAGAGTAATTGTTGAGTATTTTTGAGTGAGATGTTGAAGAAACATGTGCGTATGGGACAGTCCCCTCCCTCCCCCACTTCCCCTCCCCTTGGTCGAATGTAAGTGCATGTTTAGACGCATGAGCATGGTAGTTGTGAGGTGTCATTTCACAAACATCTCGACAAGCATTCACAACCACAAACAGTAGCAAGCCCAAATCGCGTTCGAAAGGTGATCGATAGTCGCACATAGAAACTCGTCTCTTGCAGTCGTTCGAAGGCGAAAATTGGAACAGTGGAAACGCGTTCTCGTTGCCGTCACTCCAAAGCGGTAGACGTAGACGTAGAACGCAGGCCTTGTGCTGCGGGACGGCTGCCACAGTAGCGCATGTCGTGTCGCCGCCCACCCCAGCTGCGTCCCACACCACAACGACTCGCATCGCCCTACAACAGAGAATATTGATACACTCGATCAGGGAGGGGTTCAGTGGTTCAAATGTTGCTGGATTAGCGGTCACCGCCGAAAGGTTTCACACCCCCCCCCCCCCCCGAGCACCTGTTCCGGACATACACCGCTGCCGGATCCAGGGGGACCCCCCCCCCCTGAGGGGGGGGGGGGGTGGGCATGACATAAATGGTGGAAGGCAGGCATGGTGGAAGAGGGGGGCAGTGGTAGAAGCCCTGGAAGAGGGTTCGCAGCGGGCGGATTTTTACCCGCTGATTAAAGCACCATGGATAGGGAGGGGGGGAGCAAGAGCGAGTTTCGCCTAATTTTGGACAACAAACGCATAGACAAACGAAGAGAAAGAGAACGAAACATTCTCGTCTGCGGCGTGTTATTGTGAGCCAAAACCCGGCCAAAACATGAAAAACAATTGCTTCCTATCTATTAAAATTTATGCGGGACATGTAAACACCCCACCCACCCCGTCAGAAAATCTTGGAGCTGTCAGTGCAGAAATCCCACCTGCGCCGCTGGGGAAGAGGGGGGAATACCCCTCACCTGGCAGACCCTGCCTATCCCAAAATAATTTCGCACCTAACCCCCCCCCCCTATTTCCCATAGCTAAATTTTTTAGCGTAAAAGCGACACAAGTTGTGCTTTTGGTGCTGCACCAAATATGTTACGAACAAAAATCCATCCCAAAACTCGCGATTTGTACGTCAATCCACTCGGCCACACCCCTCTTCGTAAAATTTTGGATTTTACCCACCCTCGGCCCCAATTTTTGTGGGCCCACAATTCATTCCCCCCCCCCCCCCCCCCCAACCTTTTCACAAACAAATCAAACAGGACAGCTAGCAGTACCGAGTCGTCGAGGAAGTCGTCCCGTGCGGCGGCCGACGCAGTAGAGAGAGAGCAGCCTGTGCGTCGCTGTCGACGCGCCGACTGCCGGTGGTGACGACGCCGACGCAGCCGTCGAGGCCGCTGAAGTTGACGGAGTTTCCGAGTTTCTCGGCCATACGCAACTCGGCGCCATCCATGCGAGTCGGCGGCGCTCCACCAGCTTCTTCTCGCTTTTCCTACGTCGCAATAGGTTACGAAACGTCCAAAGTTCGGCAATAAACGAGGCGCTTAAGCTTAAAATTGATGACACACCTCCCACTCAAAACCATTCTTCTGGCTCGGTGCTGCCTTTACCTCCAGTTCCGCTTGCACTCGTCCAGAGAATAGCGCCGGTCAGACGCGACGCGATTTCGACGTTGAACCGACTGACGACAGCTTCCCATGCGGGATCCAAAGAGGAACAGCCCTTGATCGCCAGTAAGTTGTCGAGAATAACCCCGCAGAGGCGTTCTGCTGCTGCACCTGCCGCTTCCGCCGCTGCTGCTCCTGTCTTTCGACGACGATTTCTCCATTTTTCAGCGCTTTCCTCGAGTCGACGACAGAAAATGAGCATGCAGAAAAATGAAATTTTCGGGCGAGTGGCGTATCGTCCTAACCCACTTTAATTAAAGTTAGAGCGCTCTAATTTTTTTGTCAGCATACGGGCCCTGGTTCCTTTTACGGCGGCCTAGGCAAGGCAAGCACGCTGCCTCCATTCATACGCGCGCTTGGGAGGTGTGCTGCGTATATTGGAAGAGGCGATTAAACGCGTACATAGGCCAGGGGGTAGAAAGTCCTATGAACCGAGAGATGAGACCCAGTCAGCCCGATCTTGGGGGGGGGGGGGGGAGGGGCTGGCTCCCCCTAACGGGCCGTACACGCACGTAGTTGGCGTCCTTGGCAGCCCGCAGGTCCGCGGTCTCCATCTCGTCCACGTCCGTCATCCCCGCCGACTCGGCGGCGCCGCGATCGAACAGCGACGCGGTCGTGTCCATCTGATCGGGCAGCTCTAAATACCCGAGATCAATACCCGATCATCGACGACGGACGAGTTGTTGTTGAGCTCCACGAATGCTCGGGGGGGGGGGGGGGGGAGGGGGTCAGCTCAAGGAACGGAAAATGCCACCTAAAAGAGGGGCCAGGGCCAGCAAGCAAAGCAAATACGGTATGGTTGGTGGAAGTGCCGCAGAAGCGCCGACAACGAGGACGACGACGCAGCCGAGTGAGAGCCGTCGTCGGCCTCGGACGCGACTGCAGGTAGGACAACCGGGTGTCATACCTGTAACCGGGTCTGGAAGAGTGGGGTGGGGGGGGGGGGGGGGTGTAGCTGGCCGATTTTGGGTGAGGGGGGGTCTCCGGTAGCTGGCCATTTGTTGACTTATACTTATACTTTTTGGTCAAAGACGGGTATAAATAGGGTCTAAACGGTTTTATTTTGCTGTTTTATGGTCATATAACACTGAAAAGCACTGAAATACACCAATATTTATTCACCTTTATCGTTTTAGACTGAGTGAAAATCCCTTGGGAAAATTCTGGGGGTCGGGGGGGGGGGGGAGAGGGAGTTGGGTGGTTGTCTTATACTCTAATCGCCCTGTTTGTATGTGGGTCCGCACCTGGATCTCTGGAAGGAGGGATGGTAGGAGGGTGGTACATGTGTTGTAGTAATAGTCGGTAGGTGGTGACGTGCAATTGCGCTTGGTGGTGCTGCTGTACTTCCCTATGAAAAGATATGCAGGGTTGCTGTTACTACTGGTGGCTGGAGCCTGGGGAGGGGACAAACAGGTGGAGTGCGTAGGCCTGCCCAAGGGTAGTGTACACACCACGTTTCAGACCTGCAGCCATCAAGACGAGAGAGAAATAAATTTTTGAAATATGAATTTAAGTAACAAAAATCTATTTCTCAACACTGGGTCAATGGAGACTGGTGAGAATGGTGGAACAATAGTCGCAGTGCATCAAGGGTGTGCACAGACTTGGTGGTGAACCGATCCGATTTGGCGAAGTCCAAGGTCGTGATCGACTTCAACACACAGTCCGTTGAAGACCATGTACTGGTCAGAGTGCGCCAGCGCCAAATTGTTAGAAAACAGTCGAGCGGGACTCTGAGGCACGCACACACACACATGGCATGGTCGAGAGCCACTAGAAGACCACGATGAAGATGGTCAGCGACTGACTGCCCAACGCCTTCTGTGTGAACACCACTGCACCCAAGCTCACACCCAGCACCCACACATAGATGCTTCTCACTGACACACACTGTTGCATATGTACTGGCACACGACTTGCGCTTTTCACTAGGGGCGAGCCGCGAAGCGGCGAGCCCAAAGGAGGCGAGGCGCGCAGCGCCGAGCCCGCTAGCGTCGCGAGCCGCGAAGCGGCGAGCGACCTAGCGCGTGAGCGCGTGAGCGCGCGCCGAAGGCGCGCGCGATCGCGCTAGTTGGAAAACTAGTGGGGGCCCGCAAAGCTCCCCCCCCCAGCTACAGGTAT
>JASAMY010001198.1:0-12752 GCA_030248085.1 Paralinhomoeus sp. GSCO2_6 | reverse complement strand
ATTGCTAATAAAAGTTGTCTTTCCAGATCTTTATCTACAGACTGAGCTACAAAAAACACACGGAAGCTCAATTTTTGTACTTGATGATTTTCAGTTGGTAAGTTGGCAAGATGTATGTATTTAGAACATCAAAAGGGATATTCTTTCAGGACTTGGACAAGAATCTTGAAAATATAGAAATTGCAACTGCATACTGCAACCATTACAAGACAACAATTATTGTCACTTGCCAATCAATTTATTCAAACAGTGTCACTCGACAGTTTTTGCGTCAAGCACTCTACATTGTACTCCTCAACAGTCCCAGACTTGCAGCACCTCTACGACACCTTTCATCACAACTCTTTTGTGACGCCTCTTTCCTACCCAAAGTGTTGGACAGTCTGCCCAATTACACCCCACTGGTCATAGACCTCGAACCCCAAACACAGAAAGAATTGAGAGTGCGTACATTAGATGAGAAAACTGAAAACGTTATTGTGTTTCAACCATGAGGCGCTATCGACTCATTCCAATTGAGGCCAATGAAAACTCAACAACTGTAAAAGAAGAAGAAGAAGAAAAGGACAGGAATCCAACAGTTGTTAATGATATGACAGATGAAATCAGAGCAAAGTTTCTCAAATTGTGGCCCTATTTAAAGTCCCATGTTTCTTTGACTCCATCCGGTTTGATTGTTTATGAGAACCCTACAATTGTTGGGAGCAGCATTATTCTACTTCTCAATTGGCTTTACAATGAAGAGACAAAGACAAGACCATTTGACTCCAGAAAGTTTGTTCAACTGCTGCTTCGTAATTCAGTGACAGCAGACATGATCCCACGTGACAAGAGAACACTGTACGATAATTTGCTAAAGTGATGCAGTGGCTCAATATAAACCTTCGTCAATCACAAATGATATGAATAACACACACTTTTTATTCCCAGGCTCTTGAACTGCAAAAAGACGATTGATCACTTCAATTACATCTTGAGGTTGCACCTCACTTGCTTGCTTTGCTGGAACTTGGCCTACTGCTTCCCGATCAGTAGAATTAGGTTCACTAGGCAGTAGTTTCACAGAAATCTTAGCTGATGGGGTGGCCCGACGGAGCACCTCCATATACGCCTCAGTCACCTTGAGGTTGACATCTTTTGGAGTTACATTGAGTCTAGTTCCAAACAGTGTATTCCACCCACGAAACATTTCTGCCCAACTACTCATACTGACTGACTGACCAGGCTGATCCATGGTGTACAATACAGTACAGGGTGGACTACAGTATGTTGTGAGTACTGTACATTGCTTACTGTAAGCTACAGTATTGCCTACAGTACTTGGAGTTGCTCACTTTAAAAGGGTTTAAATCTTTGTAGTCCTGCATTCTCAAACTGTTGTTTTAATACAAATGGAAACATTTAATCATTGCCTCTCCAAAGATAGCAACAAGGGTCCCTGCACCAAGGAATGCAAGCCACCATTCTGCCATTATGACCCTGTGATGGCTACTGTGATTTCCCTGGAACTGCCAACTCCACTTTTCAGCAATGGAACCTTTGTTTGTGGCGTGTGTGATTATGCGGTCTTTCACTCTCTGCATGAGTACTGCATGCACCAGCTTTCTCATGGTCACCAGTACTGGCTGCACAAGGGATGGAAGCAATGATTTGTTGATATTGCGCCACTGTGTTGGTGTGTGTCCAATTCTAACTGTTGCTGTGAATAATGGTGCACATAAGAAATGCAGCAACCAAATGAAACAATAGGCAACAAAAAAAAGCAAGTTCAACTCAGCAAACATGCAAACTGGGAAGCACAAGCAGGCAGGCAACCCTCTGCAGCACAGCAAACAAGCAAGGGCCGCCCCCAGCACAAGCAAACAAAATTCACAAGCAAGCTAGCAGCCATTTTAGCACAGCAGACAAGCAGGAGGGCCACCGCACACACGCAAACAAAATTCACAAGCAACCCTCTGCAGCACAGCAAACAAGCAAGGCCGACGCCCAGCACAAGCAAACAAAATTCACAAGCAAGCTAGCAGCCCTTTGTAGCACAGCAAACAAGCAAGGGGTGGCAACCCAGCAGAAGCACACAAATTCACAAAGAAGCTAACAGCCCTCTGCAGAACAGCAAACAAGCAAGGGCAGCACAAGCAAACAAAGTTCACAAGCAAGCTAACAGCCCTCGGTAGCACAGAATACAAGAAAGGGTTGCCCCATGCACACATTTGATTTGTTGTTGTGTTGTGTGTTAAATTGGAACATACCAATACTGCATTAAATTGATACAACACCTACAGGACACCCACAACACCATCAGTAGCCATAAGGTAAAGTCGATACACCATCAGCTTGCAACACTCTCTTATCAAAAGTCACTTTGAACAGCTTTGGTCTAGAGACAGTCTCAAGGGTAAAATGAGGGCTCCGCTTGATCTGTGTTGTCTTCACCTCAATGTGAGTTTTGTCATTATCACCTCTACTGAAATCTTCCACCAAGTTCTTCATGGCATTGTAGTTCAAGGTTTGAGAGGCCTCGTGGGTGAGTCGAAATCCTTTTGCCTTGACTGAAGCACAAGTTTGTCCAGTACTGTCATTCTTTAGCAAGTAACCATATGACTTGCTTCCAGCACTGACGAATTCAGTCATTGTGTGTCCAGGTGCAATCTCATCCTATTGTTTAATGTATTTTGTTGCCTAGTAAACCTTTAAAAGAAAGAAAGGTGTACCTTGAAATCGCCAAGAAAATTTCCAAATTCAACCAAAGGTGTATCTTTCTTTTCAAAGTAAATAGCAGAGTCACTGAAAAGTGCAGCACATGTACTGTAAATGCTTCAGTAGTGACCCATTCCTCCAACAGTTGATGTGAGGTAGATATACTAATTGTACTCCCAATAGTGTCTCTGGGTGGGGGTTCATGTTTGCAAAAATATGTACATATAGAGTAATGGTACAAAACAAAAAAAAAAGGAAATTACGTGTCATAATAGAGGACATGGCTGTCCAGTTTGTGAAGGACTTCCCACAGACGAATTCGACCATAGGCTGTTGTAAATGCAGCCAAAACGACTGATGTGTTTGGGTTTTGTCTTATAAAGTCACCAGTTTCAGAGACCTCCACCATGACAACTTCATCAGTCATAATTTTGAAGTTGGCCACAACAAACTTGTCATTGAAAATAGTCTCTTGGAAAGCGGTGACATCATTGAAAAATCGTTTTGAAGGTAAGCCCTCACGCTGTCCAAACTTGCCCCACCTGAAAGTTGTCATAAGTAGGTGAAAAGGTGCTTGCTGCAAGACAAAGCATGTACAATGAATTGAGACACAGTTTGGCCAACTCTCTTCGAGCAGGGCAATATTCAATGGCATCCCACTCAAGCTGTACACCCTCCACTCTGAGAAATTCATCAATATACTCTTGCTTCTCTTCATTTGTAATGCAGTGTGGAGGCCAGCCTGAGGCTTCCTGCTTTGCCTTTAAAAATCTGGCCACATATGATGAGAAGAGACCTATTTTTGCCAAGTGTGAGTTTGTACAAGAAGAAAAGAAAATGAAATTAACCTGTCTTGAGGTCATTGCCATCAAACTGCTCAGACTTTTCATAATGATACACTTCAAAGATTTCCAAAATTTCATAGCCATGATCAATTGCCAACTTCAGTTCCTCTGTGACATATGTTGCCACCCAGCTTCGAGCTGGATCGTCATGAGTGCACTCAGTACTGTGGCGCAATTTTGTACAAGAAGCACACAGTGGAAAGAACAGTTTGTCAAGCCGTAGTGGTAGAACAGGATGCAGAAGACCTCTTGGGGCAAGTACTCTCACTTTGGCCAGTCCTGCAGATATGTAACTAATAGGGAAAGAAATAGGACATGAACACACCAAAATATCTCGTGATGTCAGTGTGCCCTGGATCCACAAAAACTTCGGGTATACCAATTGGAAACTTTTGCGTCTTGAGTACCCATGGGTAAAGACTTACAAAATCACCTACAAAGATGTATTTTACATTGGCAATTGTCAATACTGATGTATATTAAAAAAAATACCATATCTAAGGACTTCATTATCCTCTGACTTGTGGAACAGGCGTGCCGCACCAGTGCGCCCTCCACTGAAATGGTTTGATTGGCAGATCTCTTGCTAGTCGCCAGGCGATCAAGGAGATCTTCATCAACTTCAGGTGAAAGAGGACCACTAGAGTTGGAACTAGAAGAATCCATTGCCAATTCCATCTGCAAATAAAAGGGTGGTGTTCTTTGAAGAATATTTTAAAAGCTGTAACTGCCTTCAGTATTCACTTCACATCTACCCCATCCCCAAAGGTATGGTTGTTGACATTTAGTCCATTTTGGCAGCAAATTAATTGTTATTTTTGCAAACCTTGGCTAATCTTCTGCGTTTTCTTTGTGTCGACTCAATCTCGCCCTCTTCCAAACTGCTCTCAGATGAACTTGAAAGCTCACCCTCTTCGCGCTCTTTAGTTTTCAACATTTCGAAAATTCCTCGGGAAATGAAAGACTCAACAGGTTCACTGAATATATATGCTACATACTACAGTACTCACACCTAGTACAGTATTCCATCTATATACAGTATGCGGGACAAGTACTGTACATGGTTCACTGACTGCAAACTACCAGACAGGAGTGACAGTAGGTGATCAAAACAGGAGACGAAACTGGAACTACCCAGAAGTACACAGAGCCAACACAACGATGAGATAGAAGGGATTTTGAGAGGACTAACACAAGAGGCTATGCTCACACAACTGCATTGGGTTAAAGCTAGGTATAAGAAAGAGAGAGGTTGGTGGTACAGGCAGAGAGAGATAGCAGCCAATCAAAACAGCCACTACATGACTACACTTGTTGTAGGTGCATAATGCAATTGAGCTCGATCAGGGGCAGAGTTTACAGAGAACTCCTATAATTCGATCCCTGGTTGTTTATTCTACGCAGTGAATACTATGCCTGTGGTGTTCCTTCTGGTGTTGGGTTACACTGCTCGTAGGCGGCGATGTCTGCAGGCAATGCATGGAATGAGTCAAGGCTATGCACTTGAGTGTGCATGTACATACAATCATTTTAAACATTCAAATATGTGCACTACAATTAGTACCGGAATCGCGCCAATGGCGCAAATTCTATTGCTAGATGGGTACAAAAACGCAAAGCGTTGGCATTCCAATTTATAATTGGTATGGGGGAAAATTCAATCGGCGCCCTAAACTGGGACCTATGCGTCTACTAAGTCACCTGAATTACACGTGAAAATTCACGTTCGTGCCTGTGCCGTTCTGACTGGTGTTGGGTTGCACTGTTCGTAGGTGCCCAAGGCTACAGGCAATGCATGGAGTCAGTCTATGCACTTGTTGTGTGGGTACATGTACGTGCATGTAAGTTTAGACTGTAGTGCACATGCACACATGTAGTGTCTCCATAACTCACATTGAGAAGGCTGAGGATATGGTAGATTTATAGCCACAGTTTAAGACAATATTTGTATTTGAACAATGGTCTTGTGGCTAAAAGTACTGGCTCACACTCGAGACCCCGGGGGTTCAATTCTCAGGCAAAAAGTCTAAAAAAAGGGTGGTTCTCTGATACTGTAAGTATATAGCTGGAGTTTAAGAATATAAATGTATTTGGTCAATGGTCTAGTGGCTAAAAAATAGGGCTCACACTCACGACCCCAGGGGTTCAATTCTCAGGCAAAAAGAAAAAAGTCTAAAAAAAGGGCGGTTCTCTGATACTGTAAGTATATAACTGGAGTTTAAGAATAAGTATGTATTTGGATGGTGGTGTTGTGGCTAAAACTGGGGCTCTCACTCTTATGGTTCGGGGTTCGATTCTCAGAAATAAATGCAAAAAAAGGCAACATGATGGTGCAAGCTCATGGTGCATCATCATGGTGCAAGTTCATGGTGCAAGCTCATGGTGCAAGCTCATGGTGCAAATAGATAGACAGGATCATGGTGCAGTGCACCATGGCCAAGATCATGGTGCAACAGTATGCTTGCCATTGCACCATGATCCAAATCTATAAAGACGCAAAATTGCGTAAATTCAAATTTATAGGGCAATTTTGCGTAAATAAACACGCAAATTTGCGTGTTTATAAAATGGTTAAGGGCATTTTGGAATAAGAATTTGCGTGTTTATAATTTAAATCGTCAATTTGCATAAACACGCAAATTGGCGCAATTTCAAATGGCACCATGATCCGCCCCCCCCCACTACTGATCAGCGCAGCGAGACGGATTGTCTTTGCAGCAGTGGGGCGCTTCGTTTGGTCGCCCAGTTGGCCATTGATCGATGTTCCCACTATTGAGCAATTTCTGCGGTCTCTTTCAAGATGGTGTGCCTCCCCCCCTTGCACGTTTACTGTGGATCTCCCAATGAACGCCCTGGGCGTTCGTTGTTTTTTTTTCAACCTGTTTTCACACTTTCATTGAAGGTAGAGTTGGAAAAAATGCGTTTTGACTTTGGACCGACGTATTAAAAAAAAGACGGTATTTAAAAAACGGATCTTTTGCAATTTTTAGAGTGCATAAGTACATGTACCACACGTCATAGTAAGCCATCAGCGAAGTGTCCAAAGCTTAGAAATGGGTACATGAGGTAGGTCGAACGCTGTACAACTGCGCAAGCACGCAAGTGGACGTGGGAGTGTGTGTGCGTGGGATGTGAGTGTGTAGGTTTCCAGTGGGTGAGTGGTTCCCAAGCGGAGTAATTAGCAACCAGGAGATTTGGCATCCAACAAAGTGAGCTGAGAACGCGACACAGGGCGCGATGCAGAAATTGAGGGCGTGAAGAGGAGCTAGCAATAGCAAAAGCTAGCAGAACCAATTGTTGGGTGCACGTCCACTGCGTCAAAAGCCTACGGTAAGCGAAACCTAAGCGTCGTAAGAATAATGTGATGTAAAACAAATCATCTTGTGGTAAGTCTACCAGCCACACAACTCACATCCTCTTCAATGTAAGGTGCATTGATCAACAACAATTGTTTTATTATCTATTGCAGGTTGATTCAACAAAATAAAGGTTTATCGATTCCGACGTACGACTATGACCTTACGATTACGACTACGACAGTATTTTTTTAAAAATGAGATACAGGCGGCAACGTATTTTTTCCTAAAAATACGTGTATTTTTTTTCAAAAACATGCGTTGGAAAAAATACGCGCCCAACTCTAACTGGAGGGGGCGTTAGGCGGGGGGGGGGAGGGATGGCGGCGGCGGCGGGGTCTGCTCGGCATGTGGAATCGCTATGCAATCTGTATCGGTTCCAGCATGAAGACAGGACAGTAGACGCTTGCGCCGAGCTGTCCGATGCTCCCTTCCATGGCCTCGGGGCTCGGATTTCCAACTAGGGGACTGGGGAGCCTTACCTCTCCATCTTTGGGCCATTCGACGCTTTGGCCATTCGTCGCGAATGTGTGACAAGGGGCCCTAGGAGACAAGGGGCCCTACTAGCCAGTAGATTGTAATCAGCTGTGATGGGCAAGGGGCCCTAGGGGCAAGGGGCCCTATGCGACAAGGGGCCCTAGTTCAGTGGCGGTGCTAGGAGGGGCAGGGAGGGGCGGACTGCCCCTCCCAACTTCTGGACTGCCCCCGCAACTTTCTTCATCTGCACTGCATACATGTATGCGGTTGCTGTGTATGTCCATAACAATATCCAGATGAAAACCATTGGTTGAAGAACAGACCAGTTCTTCACTTCCAATCAAGATGTGGGGCAGAGAGAGAGAGAGAGAGAGAGAGAGTCGTAAGCGTCGGAGGGAAAGCGCAACCCGCTCAATTGGCTGACGGAAAGCGCAACCCGCTTACATGTACAGGGTGGGCCACCGCTGATTTCCAACGTTTGATCGCTAATTTCTCGGCTGTTGCATTTACATTTTACATTTTATTTCACTCAGCCTGCACGAAAAGCCAACCATCACTGTCGACCCACATTAGCTAAGCTAATTTTGGAGCAGTGCTCGGTCTTTGTATGCAAACGCAATCTCATCCAGATTCAGATCAGGCTGGGTCGTGCAATGCACAACCCAACATGGAACTTTTCTTATGTTAGACCATAACAACAACGTTGTTGGGTTGAACGAATACAATGAAAAAGGTCACGCATCTAAGTCAGACCTTGGTACAGTTGGTTACCATGCTGGGTGAGCCGATCCGATACGTTGCTTCACCAAAGTCGGTCATTGCTTCTGCTCAACGTTGCTACACTTCTCTACCCAGACTACAATCTGCGGTCCTCTGATCCAATCAGCAATACAAACGCACGCAACGTAAAGCGAATACATTTTTAAAGCGCAGTCGCACGCCCGCTGCTGTGCCAAATTTGCCCATGTCGGTATAGGGTAGGGCCCCTTGCCCATAGGGCCCCTTGCACACTAGGGCCCCTTGTCGCACGTCGTTGCCAATCTACTAGGGCCCCTTGCCTACTAGAATGAGGGGAACTAGGGCCCCTTGTCCCAGTACCATTCGTCGCGGCTACGGATGCTGAGCGATTCCACGCACCGCTGCCCTCTATCCGCCCGCCCCCCCCCCCCCAATGCAAAGGCTCGGAACAACGCAAATGCAAGGGTGGACAACGCCAAGGCAAGGCTGCAGGTGACGAGTGGGAAGGTTCTGCGTCTCACTGATCGCTCGCGAGCCGACCGGGTGTGGAGAGACGACATACAAAGCGACGGCGCCCCTCTGCGCTCCCCACAGCAAGATCTACGAAACGCGCCTCTTCGCCTCACACACATACGTTGGGACTGGGTACGCCCCACGTAGACAAGTTTGCGGTGTAACACCAATTCAAATTTCCGTTACGACAACAGGCGAGCGATTCGAGAGACTGACGACGACACGAGCCAGACGAGCACTGAGCTGCCACGTGACCGCGCAGCTGCGTTGCAGAAGTCTCTGTCTCTGCAGCAGCACAGAGTCAGGTGCCAGTAGAGTCTGTGGCAGCCATCCGTGTAGTTTAGGCAGGCGCCGTCGCACTCCGCCCACTGGCCCTGCGAATGTCTTGATGCGGTCGTCAAGGTCATACACGTTTTACGACGAAATTGGCGTGCAGCTCTCAAAAGTCAACAGACCAAGTTAAGACCGAGACAAATTGCATACTGCAACAACCCTGCTCAGGCTTGGGATGGGTGCCGATCGAAAATGCCAGCCGCCAATCGTCTTCTGCTTCGTGCACGCGTCCTCAGCGTGGCAGACGTTTTGGAATGGCGACAAGTGACAGCGAACTGAAGGTGTTCCTCCCTCGGCGCGCACTCGAGATCAAAGGCGGCGCACGTTGTCTTACGCGGTTCGGCTGGTTGAAGCCAGAGAAACACGAATAGAACGGATAGATAGAACGAGTTAAAACGAATCCGCTCCCTTCCCGCGTTCTGGAATACCATTGCGCTGCGGGCGTTTGATTCAATTTTAGTTATGTTAAAAAAAATGTGTTGCGTTGGGGTGCCTGCGCATATACTTCCGGATCGTGCACTGTTTGCAGAATGCCCATAATCAATCAGCCTGCACGAAAAAGACCACACGTCAAAACTAGGGTGCTCTGTAGCACACTTTCGTTATATATTCGTTCGTCTCTTCAAAACGTGTTGGCGTAGAGTGATGGTTGCACAAGAGTACTGCGTCGCACAGTGTTTAGTAGTGTCGTGCGTGTGCTTGCACGCAAGCACGCATGCACGCACGCACGCATGCACGCATGCACGCAGACAGACAGACAGTTGACACCGACGGGAGCAGCTCACGTTGTCGCTGGCAGGGCTTCAGCAGACTCCACTCTGCCACCTCGGTCCAGTGGTCGAGCGTGCAGTAGGCGAGCTGCGATGTCGCGTTGTCCAGGTCGCCCACGACGATCGAGTGCTCGTCGCCGTCGACTCTGACGCTCTCGGCCGGTGATGTGACATTTCGCCCACGACAACTCTCCCTCTCTTTTACGGTCGGTCAACCGATTTGTTTAGCAAGTAGCCATTTTACTTAGCGTTCAACCGATTTACTTAGCAAACAGTCACCGATTTACTTAGCAAAACAGAGTTTATTTACTGCTGCAAAATTAATTTACTTAGCAAACAGAGTTTATTTACTACTTAGCAAAAAAATTTGCCCCCCTTGTGATCATTCCGCTCATCAGTTTCGGCAACGGCTTGGCGTGATTTGTCGATTTATTGTAAATTGTATACATTTTTAGCGTACAATAATTTTTCGTGTGGTTTTTATTGATTTTGAGTGAGTTCGTTTGGACTGTCGACGAGTCTGACTCTGAGAGCGGCGCGGGTGTCGCTTGCAGGGGACGCGGTGGCATTTATGTATCTATAGATAGCGTTCAGCGTCAGATTAAGGTCGATTAAGGTGTATGAGGTGTGTTAGGATTTAGGCCGTTTGAGAGTATATAGCGCCAAGCGCGGACGCTCTCAGCCCCTGCGTCGCCTGCCGATACGTCGCAGCCGTCGTCAGGGCCGGTCTCAGTGAAGAAGAAGAAGGTGTGTTAGGAATAGGTGTATTAAGATCGATTTATAACAGACACGGTGGCTGGCTGGGACACGGACACGGACACGCAAATGTCCGGCCCCGATTTATAACCATGGATTTTTTCGCAATGGAGGCAGCTCAAAATTGAAGTACACAGTAAGAAAACGCCGCGTACGGGGCAGCGTACGGCCCAGTGGTAAAGAATCGGCCTCTTGCGCGCAAGGTCCTGGGTTCGATTCTTGATGGACCCACTAGACAGAGGACTTCCCTTTCGATGGATTTTCTCATCAAAAAATCAATCAATGTTTTTATTGATGCAAGCACCGACACAGTACAGGGACCGTAAACCAACGCACGGGGTACGAAGGGGCGATGCATCATAATAACACTGTATCACTAACACTAAAGGCTGATTCATAATTAACGGTCTTCCCATCGGTCTCGGTCTCGGTTCTCGGTCTCGGTCTTCCCATGCTAAACAGCCAAGACCGATGCGAAGACCGAGACCGAGACCGAGACCGACGATGTTGGGAACTTTGAACATTTGCTCCGGTCTTCATCGGTCTTCATTGAACTCGTGTTGAACGCGCGCGCTACCGTAGTCACGCTTTACTATAGCCGCGACCCTCAATGAATTTGTCGGTATTCGCACAAGGGTAAAGCGACTAGGAAATTGCCGAAATTGAAAACAAGGAAGAGTTTAAGATGCGTCGTATTCAACAGGTGGAGGCGGCCCGTCTCCTTGGATAATTGACGACCGCTCTCATACCAAAAATCCAAAAAAAGGCGGCGGCATGGCAGCACGTCTCTAAAGACACGGCGGCGGGAAAATCTGCGCCGGCATTACATACGTCAAGGTGGACGGGCCCGACGGCAGTGTCCTACATTTTCTGTAAGCGTCGGCGAAAGCGGCAGCATCAGCAAAAGCGTCGGCAGCAGCGGCCACGGTGTCGACGATGGCGCTGACGACAGCTCCTGTAGCGGCGTCCGCGCCCCTGGCCTGGCGGCGGCCAGAAGCGCTGTCGGCGGTCTGCGTCTGCCGCACAATGTCTCTCTGTCTGTCTGGTGATAGTGCGTTCCGGTCGTCTACTGCGTGTGCTTTTTTTTTGTTTCTTACGGAAGTCGCATAAAAAATAAAACGGGTCGAAAACAAGGGCCACAGTACGCTCCTAAGCACGCTGAAAGGCGCGCATTCGACCGAAGATCATTGGAAGACCGGAGGCAACGCGTTGTCAGTTTTGCATGGGTCAAAAAGACCGAGACCGAGACCGAGACCGATGCGAAGACCGAGACCGAGACCGAGACCGATGGGAAGACCGTTAATTATGAATCAGCCTTAACCTACGGCGTTCTTCTCCCGCGAGGGAAGGTGGGCCGCCACCTGGCACGGATTTCGGGCCGAAGCCCCGGAGCCGCCCTACACCGAGGCAATGAGAGCGATTCATCCCTTGCCCAAGGGGATTCGTGACCCAGTGACCTCGGTGGAAGGGAGTTGAACCCCCGACCACGAGCGCGCCGAGCACGACGCATTACCACTGAGCCACTACGCTCTCATGCCATCGCTGTCCTAGATTATAGGCGGCGTTCTTCCAAAAGTCTTTGGCCGATTGCCGACTATTTTATGACACCGGCTCTGGACAGGAAGGCGTCATGAACATGTGTATGCTATAAGGGCCATTGACGGCCTCCTCGCGTTGCCCCTAATCCAACAACAACAACACCAAGAAGACGCAACTACAGGGTTTTTTTTGGAGTGCCACATTTTAATTTTGAATAACTCCGGCAAACGACAAGCTATTGACCTGAAATTTTAACTGTAGGTAGATAACACTCTAAGGTTTTGTTGACAATTGGCCCCGTGAGAATCCGTTTTGAAACCCGCGAGTTACACTCGATTGCATCTTAAGCCATATTGCAGTCATTTTCGTTTTGCTGTGTAAGGAATGATTGCTTGAACTCGAGCAAACATCTCGAAGTCGGAATAAAATGATAAGTACCGACACAGGGCATTCGAAAGTGATATGGGAAAGCATGGTTTTTCAAAAATGACTCATCAAGTAGCAGAGAGATGCAACCATCACGCTTAGAGCACCAGACAGAAATGGACAGTGGACCATGCAAACTCAAACGAGTGCCACGCACTGGTTTCAAAACGGATTCTCACGGGGCCACTTGTCAACAAAACCTTAGAGTGTTGTCTACCTACAGTTAAAATTTCAGGTCAATAGCTGGTCATTTGCCGGAGTTATTCAAAATTAAAATGTGGCACTCCAAAAAAAAACCCTGT
>JASAMY010002316.1:0-12742 GCA_030248085.1 Paralinhomoeus sp. GSCO2_6 | reverse complement strand
TGCATGGCAAGGATCGAGTGGAACATGACAAGCAACTGAGACAAGTCCTCCAGAGGCTGCAGGACAAGGACTTCCGGCTGAACCAGGAGAAGAGCCAGATCGGTGTCAGCCAAGTGACCTTCCTGGGCCACACGATCTCCGCTGAGGGAGTTTCTCCAGATGAAAAAAACATCGAGGCCATTCTGAAGACGAGTGAGCCCAAGAACGTCAAGGAGGTCTCAGCTTTTCTGGGGTTGCTCACATACTACAGTGATATGCTGGAGCACCTGTCAGACTACGCTGAGCCCCTACGCAAGCTAACGCGACAGGACGAGCCGTTCGACTGGTCGGCCGACTGCCAAACCAGCTTTGACACACTGAAGAAAATGGCGGCCAGCGAGCTCAAGATCTTCTTGTTCGACCCAGATGCGCCGACGACAGTTACGACTGATGCGTCAAACGTCGGCCTGGGCGCTGTCCTGTCACAAGTTCAACATGGACGAGAAGTTCCAATCGCGTTTGCCAGCCGAGTCCTCCAACCGAACGAGCGGAATTACGCGGCCAATGAACGAGAAGCCCTCGCGTGCGTGTGGGCCATCGAACATTGGGAAAAATACCTTCTCGGGCGTCACTTTCTACTGAAGACGGACCACCGCGCCCTCACGTCCATCTTGACCAGCAGTGAGGGCGGTGGCCGGCAAGAGAGCAAGTTCGCCCGATACCGCGACCGGCTGAAGCAGTTTGACTTCGAGCCGATCTACACGCCCGGCATGGAAAACCAGGTGGCCGACGCGCTATCAAGACTGCACGCAAAGGCAGCGAAGTTCGACAACTCCGTCGACAGACAGAGTGTTCAAGTCGTGCGCTTTGAGCAGCACCAAGATGCTACGGCAGCCGACGACGTGCTACAGCAGGTGTTCAAGTGCCTTGAGAAGCACTGGCCTGGGAAGTCGACCATGCCCGCCGAGCTGGTCCCCTACTGGCACGTTCGCGATGAGCTGCATGTCCAGAACCGCCTGCTCATGCGCGGAGAACGACTCGTCGTGCCGTCAACGCACCGACAACGCGTGCTGGCGTACGCGCACAGCGGCCACCCGGGAATGGTGAGAATGAAGCGAAAGCTGCGCGAGACGTACTGGTGGCCAGGTCTCGACACGGGAGTGGAAGCGTTCGTCCGACATTGTCACCCGTGCCAACGCAGCGAGAAGTCAGCCAGCCCTTCAGCAGTGCCGCAGACGCGCCGACAAGCAGCCAAGGAGCCAGGGAAGGAGCTGGCGATCGACATCTGCGGGCCCTTCTACAACGGCCAGCTGATCGTCGTCCTGATGGACTACTACAGCCGATTCCCCGAGCTGTTGTCCACGACCAACACGACGTCTGGCCGGATCATCGACTGGCTCAAGGACGTCTTTGCGCGCACAGGCCTGCCCGACACGCTGACTTCAGACAACGGACCTCAGTTCGTCAGCAACGAATTCAAGGAGTTCCTTGCCGACAACGACATCCACCACTTGCGAACAGCTGTCTATAACCCGTCTGAGAACGGAATGGTAGAAGCCTTCAACAAGTACTTGAAGCGCGGTGTCCAAGCCTTCAGCCAGGAGAACGTCTCGTGGAAGGAAGGTCTCCGCCGGCTCTGCGGTAGAAGTCGAAGCAGGCATTGGCCACGTTGACGGTCGGCGCGAAGAACTTCTCAA
The DNA here is from genome assembly GCA_030248085.1 of Paralinhomoeus sp. GSCO2_6. Taxonomy (NCBI): domain Eukaryota; kingdom Metazoa; phylum Nematoda; class Chromadorea; order Monhysterida; family Linhomoeidae; genus Paralinhomoeus; species Paralinhomoeus sp. GSCO2_6. Next base: position 11,066 of record JASAMY010002316.1, on the reverse strand, counting down.
CCGCGCACATGAACTCGGCGTGGCTCCCTTCGATCTTCTCGATTGCTGGGTCGCTGTTGATCCTTCGCGTTCCCTCTGTACCCAGCATCAGGTAGAGAATGTCGTTCTTCTCCACATCGCTCATCTTTCTGTGCGCCGGACGGTTGGCGTCCGACAGGCGGATGAAGCGGTCGAAGAGTCGGCGCCACTGTTTGAACGGCGGCGCCTCTCCCGGGTGTGCGAGGTACTTGTCGATGCTCGGCACCGGCACCTTGTAGCTCGCTTGTGGCGGCGTCGTCGCGTCGTCCACGTCTGTGGCCGTCGGCATGGTTCGGCTCACAGTCACGCCACTTGTGCTGTCGGCCCTTTGGCTTACTCAGCACTTTGATATTAGTGTTAATTACACCAATCTCTCTGTGTATTCACGTAATGCTAGTGCGTCAGTGTTATACGGTGTGTGGTATGATTGGAATCATTAATCACCGACACAACAGGTTCCTAAACCACATTGCCGTAAGGAAAGCGTCCCCGGCCAATTGGAAAGTCATGTCGACGAGCAGAGGTCGCCTGCTGGACGAGCTGGCACCGTCCGACCCGTCCCTCTTACAGACGCACCAGCGCCTGAACATCGAGAGCATCTCAGTGGTAGCTAAACAATCAATTGTGCCAACGGACCTGCAAGGGGTTTTCGTGAGACGGCAGCGCCCACCCAAAAAGGTTCTTTCCATCAGGACAGTACTTCCATTGTGGTCGACAGCGTCGCTTTGAGAGGAGTCCCTGACGAAGCCGCCACCGATCATGCGTCGGACCTCACCTTGGTTGTTGTTGTTGTTGAGGTGTGCGCCGCTTCTCTGATCGCGGGGGCTAGTGCCCACACAGACGAAGGAACTTCAGCACGCTGTCGGGTGCGTGCTGGAGAATGTCCAGGGTAGGAGCTGCGCCCATGGTCTGGCGCCGGTTTCGTGCCCATCGTGGGCACGCCAGTAGGAAGTGCGCTGCGTCTTGTTCGTCCCCGCTGAGACAGTTCGGACACACTGGCGTCTCGGCCTGTCCGTGTAACACCCCCCCCCCCACTGGCTTGAGACCCAACCTACACCTGTGCAAACCCCCCACCCCAACCCAAAGGATTTTCCTCTCCCTCGACCAGGGGCGATTTGCTTGGGTACGTATGTTTCAAACTGCTGGTCATAAATAATTGAAATAAGGACACCCCTTCTGCTGCCGTCGAATGGTCGCCCTCACCGGCTCGGTTCAAGGTCCGTTTCTCTGGGGAAGGACGTTGGTCTTGTCGCTTCTTTCGCGGGCTTTTGACGGGCGTCGACTCCGCCAAAGGGGAAGGAGGGACGTCGACGTGGAACCGCGAGGAGGCAGCTGCATACGCGACGGTTTCTTCTCTGCCAACCGCGGCAATATGGCCGTCGTCACCGTGGAGCTCGTGTTCGAACAGATTGTGTTCGCGTAGTTCAAAGCTGTTCTCGAAGCTGACGTGGCACGCCGCGCACCGCTCTTTCTCGGCCATCTCTAGCTTTCTTTCCGACTTTTCCAACACACGATTTCCGACTTTCGCTTTGAGTAACTACTAACTAACTGGAGGCGGGAACAATAATCCCTTGTATCGGTTGTGGTTGTATCGGTTGCATATTTTGGAAATTGCCGAGTTGCGTTTCGCGGCGTTAACTAAAACACACGACCAACACGACCACCACGACCACCACGACCAACACAAGCCTAAGCCGAAACCTAAGCCTAAGCCTAATAATAAGCCTGAGCCTAAGCCTAAGCAAAAGCCTAAGCCTAGGCAAAAGCCTAAACCTACGCCTGAGCCTAAGCAAAAGCCTAAACCTAAGCCTAAAGTTTTGGTCGTGGTGGTCGTGTTGGTCGTGTTGGTCGTGTGTTTTAGTTTACGCCCGTTTGGCGCCGCGTATTAGCGATCCACAATTCCTAGCCGGACAGCAGCCGGACAGCGTGTTTTTATATGCACGAACAAGAAGTGAATCAGGGTGTACGCGTCAGCGTACAACCCTAATATGTGACGACTTGCGCGCGCGAGAATTCGGATTTTTGATCGCCCATAACTTTTGATTGGCTGAACCGATTTCGGCGCGTTATGGGTCAAAAGAAGCGCACTCATCGGGGGACCGTACGTGCCACAGCGCGTTGCAGTATTGCTGCGCGTTAAGGGGGTACGCCCGAAAATGTTTCCGAAAAGTGTCTTTTTTTTTCGTGTTCTCCTCCCAGTTTTTGGAGCGCCACTCGCTAGTGCCGTGGGCAATTGGAATGAAACTTGGCATGTGTAAGCGACCCATGATGGCAATTTTGCGTACCAAAGGAATCGTCTCTGCGTCCTACCAAACTCGAGATATCGTCGATTTTATGCGTTTTTTCGGACATAGTCGTGTTTTTGGGTGGTTTCCACCAAGAGTAAATCTCGAAAAAGTGCCCAATTAACCCCCAATTTTTTTTTGATTTCCTTGAACAGTTTCTTATGGGAAGTCTATGCCAAGTCACTGAACCTAAAACTTCATCACCGATAATGAGTTATTAGCAATTAAAAATATTGGCCAAAAAGTTTGTGTTTAATAGGCGCGCTAACGGCTTATCACAGAGCTTTGCTATAAAGGAAAAAGTTGTTCGGCATGACCTGGAATAGACCCCTTTTGACAATTGGACCAAATTGAACGCACCAAAATGCCTCTCCCCATTATACCGAAAACGAAAAATGGCGATATTTTGGTGTGGTTACGTCGGAGGGCATTAACGTCAATAATAAAGTTGATTGCCCTTCGATGGCGAACATTTCATTCCTTGAAGTCAACATGATCCGACGCACCAAAATATTTTCACATCCGGAATAATCGATAAATATTGATATGGGTAGGTCGGATCACTTTGGCTAAAACACGGAAGTTGACCGCCTGCACGTGTAGATTATTTTGATTCTTTACACTGCTATGCTCCGACGAACCAATACGGCACTGCAGATGTGCACGCACGCACGCACACCATCAAATCGGCTGCTTCACAAAAAACTCGATGTGAGTACGTCGCATCACTTCGGCTAAAACACAAAAGTTGACCGCCTAGTTATAGCGATCATTTTGATTCTTTACATCACTATGCTACGATGCAGCAATATAGCACAACTGCACACGCACGCACGCACGCACGCACACACACAATTATCCGCAGTGGCTTCTGTTTGTAGTTTCTCTGCATGCTGTGCCATTTGCTGATAGGTCATCCTGCTTTGTATCATTTGCATGACAATTAGTTGTGCACAACTTTGGTCAATGAAAAATACATGCGTACCTATTTTCAAACCACATGCTCACATTCTATACAATGAGTGTCTCCTACTGCACTCAAGGGATTCTACCAAGCATGCTACATATGTCATACATGGTACATATGTCGTGCATGCGTGCGTGCGTACGTGCGTGCATGTGTGCGTGCGTGCCTGCGTGCGTGCGTGCATGCGGGTGCCTGTATAGGTTTTACGCATCGATGTTTGTCTTACGAAAAAACACTGTATTAAGGAAAAATTTGCAGGCGGCTGCAAAAAAGGTGAATATGTGACGCTCTTTTGTTGGAGCCCAGTTTGAAAAAGAGGGGTATCAATTAAGGCATGCCTCATTTATGTATAGCCACTTATGCTTTGCAGCTGATCAACTTCAGTTTGAACAAACTGTGTATAAAAACCGAACCAAACGCAGCAACACGTCACATATTCGGCATTTTTTTGTGTGAGCTATCTCACTCACCCAAAATGCAACAGCAATCCTTTCACATCTCATCTATCTCTGGTCATTACCATCGACCTGGCACAGCCAAAGTTCCTACATAAATAATTGGCACCTTGCTAACATTTGTGAGATGTGGATTGCCACTACAGTTCAGTTAGTGATGTGTAGGTATACATATGGTACTGGCTCCATTCGTCATTTCCTTTTTGGCATTTACCCAATAACGCACTGCTCCTATACAACGTGTTTGCGTGCATACGTGCGTGCGTGCGTGTGTTCGTGCGTGCTTGCGTGCGTGCGTGCGTGCGTACGTCTGCATAGTGGTCCATGTGCAAGACCCTGCGGTCCTTCCTGCCTGTCTTGCAACCACGTGGCATTTAGTCATGCGGCATATGTGAATGCAGGGTGTTCCAGTCCAGTTATAGGTCCTATGATTGCCACTGCTCCTTTCTATGCACACAAACACAAAAAAATGCCGAATATGTGACGTGTTGCTGCGTTTGGTTCGGTTTTTATACACAGTTTGTTCAAACTGAAGTTGATCAGCTGCAAAGCATAAGTGGCTATACATAAATGAGGCATGCCTTAATTGATACCCCTCTTTTTCAAACTGGGCTCCAACAAAAGAGCGTCACATATTCACCTTTTTTGCAGCCGCCTGCAAATTTTTCCTTAATATTCAAATTCAACTGCACATCGCAACTGCGATAGATTGGTTTTGTCTTCGGCTGTTGGATTTGATTGAACCCACTCAAGTGATGAAGCGCAAGATCGAGGAGGAGGTTTGGGCTCGGGTAGATGTGCGCGAGATCTTGGAAGAAATGCGGAGTGGCACGTTGGCTCGAAGGCTTCGAGCCAGCGTCGGCACGCGTCGGCATGTCGGCACGCGGCCGCAGTTGACTCCGTCGGCGCTCGCGGTCGGCAGCGGCGCCGGCCCTGCCTCGGATTTCGGCACGCGACCGCAGTCGACTCCGTCGGCGCTCCTGCAGTCGCTGAGGCTTAAGAAGACCCCACTCGACTTGACAGAACCTTTGGTAAGCCTCTAGCGTGTCGGCCACTTTCTCACGGCGTTTCTGTGTATGCGTTTGCTCTTCAAAACTCCCTTCCGGCGGCGCGTGGTTTTGCTGACAGAAGCCGGCAGCGCGACGCCCAGGAGCTCTTCAACCGGCTCGTCGAGCGTGTCGACTCCGAGCTGGCGACCGCGACGGGCGAGTGGCTGACGGCCGCGGCGCAGGCGACAGTGCAGCGACTGCGCGCGGTCGGTCCAGCGTGCTCGGCGCCAATGAAGATCTACCCATCAGCCGACTCTCCTCCAGCTCCAAGTGGTCAGCGGTCGGCGACGTCTTCAAAGTACACATTTTTATTCACCCTGTCAAGCACATCCTTAATTGACCTTGCCGTAGGGCGTGCTGTGCACGTGCATGTGCATGCGTTGCGAGGCTTGTGGCGTCGAGCTCTTCAACACGGACCTGTCCTTGGGGCTCTCATCCCAGCCGTCGTCAGTGCAGGTATGCCAACAACAACGCGTGTTCATGCGTGTATAGATCTTCCGTTCTCAGGACTGCTTCGACCCTGAGGCGCCCACTGACGACACCTGCCCCAGCTGCACCGCCACCGACAGCAGCACCAGCCAGCTTAACCTGGGAGTGCCGCCGCCGTGCCTGGCCATCCGCCTCAAACGGTGTCATTGAGCGATTCCGTGTACGCCAATCAGACGCGTTGCTTTGTTACTGAATTGTAGGTTCGACGCGGACTTGAACAAGGTGGGCGTTGCGGTGAACGTGCCCAAGCAGTTGGACGTCGCGCCCTTCGTCAACGCCGCTGTCGCGCAGCAAAGGCCACTTATGACCAAGTACCGACTGCGAAGCGTCGTCCTGAGTGCTCGCTCAGTTCGCGTTGAGTGACATTCTCCACAGTTTCTGGTTTGTTGTGTAGTACCACTGGGGGGAGAGCGTCGACAGCAGCCACTACATGGCGGACGGTTTGGTCGACGAGCTGGGCTCCTGGTGGCGGATCGACGACAGCACCGTCGTGCAGCTCGGCGCCGACGCCGACTGGGCCCCCGTCGACAGTCAGGAGCAGTCCGAGCAGGACACCTATCTGCTGTTCTACGACCGGCAGACGTGAAGGTCGTGAAAGTCATCCCGCGCTGTACTGGTTAAGCTCGCTCGCTCATCCTTTAATGCTAATCTCAGCGTAATTTATTGCTCATCCAGTGGTAATCTCATTTGCAGTTTTGACTCCTTCCGGTTGATTCGTTGTTGTCGTCGACAGGCATTTATTCGGGCATAAAGGTGTATCGTGTCGGGTGTGCTGTGAGGCACAGCAAAATGCACCACACAGCAATCTTGAATGCCATGACTAACGCTGCAAATCGTACTCATGTTTGAATTGGGCAGTACCGTACTTGCAGTTAAGCACCGTTTATTTCCAATTGTGGACCGTTAACGCACCTTTCGCGCGAATATTTTGAAAATGTTTTTGAAGTAGAATTGCTGCTCCGTGTGAGCTGTTGATTGCAAACGTGGCGTTGCCGACGCGGGGGTGTCCCCAATTGCTTGCCGAGTCGAGTCGTCGTACTGTCGGCGAGAAGAAGAGCTGCTGCGGCGCCATTCCTGTCGAACCTTTTTGGCTGGATTGTTCAAGTCAAGGTCAGGATGGATGGATGTATACGTCAGAATTTTATTTACTGTAAAATCGGTTTTAAGCGTCTCCGTTGAATTTATCCACCTTTTGTGGCGACCCACAACCACAAGTGAATTTGCGTTTGAAAATAAATTCCAATAATTTTAACAATTTTTCAATAAATTTCAATAAATAGTCTTTCTTCCTGGTGTTAGCCAAAAGCAAGTGATTGACTGCGCGACACGACACGCACACATTCAGAAGACCCCTGGCCCTGTGCCCCGATCTCGTCGCTTAATACCGATTTTACAGTATCGTATGCATGCATCATAGCATGATGACATGAGAATAGGTGAGTGTGGGGGTGAGTGTGAGGGATGAATCGCCATTTTTCGGAAGATCTTGTGCACGTCTAAGTCGACTTGTTGTAATGCTCAAAATATGATCTGCCAGTATTTTGCCATTATTGCGATATCACTTTTCTTGAAGCTTCAAAAAAAGGAAATTCGGGGGAGGGGTTGGGTTCTGATGCCGATAATCGATGAGTCTTTCGGGCGGGAAAGGGTAGCGTTCGGGGGGGGGGGGGGGGGGGGCGGGGGGGGTTGGGGTGTGTTTGTGTTTGGTGTGGGGGTGGTGGGTTTTTTTTCCTGGGGTGGGGGGGGGGGGGGGGAGGGGGGGTTTCTCCCGGGGAGGAAGGGGGGGGGGAGGGGGGGAGGGGTGGGGGGGGGGGGGAGGGACGCCTTCTGGGGGGGTTGTTTTTGGGGGAGGTGTGGTGGGGGGTGGGCGGTGGGGGAAGGTTTGTGGCGTGGGGGGGTGTTTTTGTGCTTTTATTGGGTGTTGGGGGGCGTTGGTGTCTATATTTCTGCCTGAGGGGCCCTTTATATGCGTTGTTCGTCGGGGGGGTCCCTCTTGCGTATTTTTTCCCCCGCCTAAGTGTTTTTTTGTTCGGTCAGTGGTTCGTGCTCCTGGCGATAGGGGTGGGGGAATAGATCTGATGGAGGTGTGGGGGGAAGGGGGAGGGATAGGGGTGGGAGAAGGAGCGTTATGGGCTAGTTTTAGATAAATTGCTTGTGGTGGTGAAAAGAATTTTCGCTCGCGGCGCGTTTATATGATTTATATGGATGGTTAGGTATCTACTGAAATGGCTAAAGTTAGGGTCTCTTCTGAATTCTTCTGAATTTTTTTCTGGATCGGTGGTCCCTTTTTTGGTCCCGCGGTCGGGGTGTGGGGTGGGTTCTAGATGGGATGTGGGGGAAGGGGGAAGGGATAGGGGTGGGAGAGGTTTGGGCTAGTTTTAGATAATTGCTTGTAGGTGGTGATTCTGCGGAAAACTCCTGCGGCGCCGTTATATGGTATCGTCGGATGGCTTAGGTATCTACCCTGCAATGGCCCTCAAAAGTTCACAGGGTCCTCCCTTCTGCGACTTTCTTCTCTCTGAAATTTTTTTTTCTGTCTCCCACTGTTGTACCCCCACCCCTTATATCCCCTCCCTGGACAGGTATCCGTATGATCTTTTGTACGCTTTCAAAAACTGGTTTGCAATTGCAAGAGAACGTAAGGGGGCGGAGATTGCAGCGCCTTCAATGGTGCACGGGTTGTTTTTGCGTTTCCCAAACGGGCGTTTTAGTTGATGTTTCGACATAAAATTCCTTACCTTGATCAGCCACTGCTCGGTACTTAATGGTTGGAATTTCGCGGGTGACATTGAATAAACGGGGTGGGGATATTGCTGTGCGCTAATGACTAATGAGCCATGGGGATTTCGCAGCAAGCATGCCGCACTGCGCGTTAGAAGATTGGTAGGGATTTCGGTGTGCAATTTGAATTACAGGGCGATTTCAGTTTGGTTGGAGGTGGGGCGGCGGGGGGTTTCGGATTTGGTCTGGAAATTCTTGGGCTGACTTCCTGAGTGTGTGTTTGGCTGTGGCGTGTGTTTGATTCAACGTGTGTGTCTGCAGGTGAGCTGCTGCGCTACGTGGATTCCCTCTTCAAGGACTGCTCTGTGACGGGACGGGACGCCCCTGTCCGTGTGGCTCGGCCACGGCAAGGGCTGTGGCTGCGGCCAACGACGACACAGTGAAGGTGGGCTGCGTCGCATGATCGTAATGATCGTAATGATCTGTATGATCTGAAATTGTTGGGGTATTTTAATCTGAAATTATTTCGCGGTTTGGTAAGCTGTACGATATGGGCTTGGGGTGCTCCTCCCCTCCCCCCTATAGTAACAAGTGTGATCTGAGAATGCGTAGGTTCAGCGACAAACCCGCAGCCCCTTCCAGTACGTAAAAGAGACGTCATGCAAACGTGTTTTCGTTCAGGTGCGCATCTCCGTGGGCAGATATTTTCGACCGCACACTGGCGTGGCAACTCATTCTATGTTGTTTTGCCGCTCGCTGACCGCCCACAAACTGCGCCGACATCTGCTTGCTTGACACGGCCGAGCGGGATGTCTTGGAGTCGGCGTGCCTCTGCTGCCGGCAGCGCCTCTTCCCCACCGGCATCTTCACTGGATTTCATGGGCATGAAGCTTGCGATGAAAGTTACAGTGCGTGCGTCTCCCATTCCCCTCTCTCTCTCTCTGTATACCTAGCCCCCCCCCCCCCCCCCCCACACTTCCGATCTTGTAAGGCCTCCCCGTGCTTGTCTAGAGCTGCCCTTTTGCTGCTCTCTCCCCGTGCCTAGATGCTGGAATGCGTGTGCTAGCTGGTGTTAGCATCCTGAATGGTTCGTTGAAAGTGAAATCGTTTCGGGTAGGTTAAACCCGTCGTGCGTGTTGTGGTGTAGGCTGTCCTGTCGTTGGAAGCGAACGAATTCTTTTGGGCGATGGTCTTTGGGCAAGCACAAGCGCAGCATGCACGCATCCATCGCAAGCAGGCGCGCACGCACGCATTTCGCCTACGCCCCCGCTTTTCGCGGCCCCCACGGCAACATTGTACGGTGTACGTACATGCTCACGCAGTAGTGCAAAATATCGGCATGGCTCGCTATTTTCCCAATAGGGTTGATGTGCGTGCGTGACGGTGCGTGCGTGTCATTGCGTGCGTGACAGTGCGTGCATGTCGGTGCCTTCTGCGTGCGTGCGTGCGTGACGGTGCATGCGAGCGTGCGTGACAGTGCGTGCATGTCGGTGCCTTCTGCGTGAGTGCGTGCGTGACGGTGCTTGCGAGCGTGCGTGACAGAGCGTGAATGACGGTGCCTTCTGCGAGCGTGTTGGTGCTATATCTCTCGTGCGTGACGGTGCGTGCGAGCGTGCGTGACAGTGCGTGCATGTCGGTGCCTTCTGCGTGCATGCGTGCGTGACGGTGCATGCGAGCGTACGTGACAGTGCGTGCATGTCGGTGCCTTCTGCGTGCGTGCGTGCGTGACGGTGCGTGCGAGCGTGCGTGACAGTGCGTGCATGTCGGTGCCTTCTGCGTGCGTGCGTGCGTGACGGTGCGTGCGAGCGTGCGTGCGTGCGTGATACTGATCAAATGAGCCGTAGAAGGCTCACGGAGACGGCAGCGCACTTTTGGCCGCAAAAAGCTACCTAACTGTATTTGTTTAGAAAGTTAACGCGTCTTTTGGCCACTCAAAAGGCGCCCTATCCGTTCTACAAAGCAAGTGTGGCTTTCGCCGGTGAAATGAGCTGGCAATACGGCTGACAGCGTTGCTGAGATGAAATCCGATTCAAATGAGCGGTAGAAGGCTTATGGAGATTACGGCGCTCTTTGAACCGCAAAAGCCAACTGTATTCGTTGAGAATGTTAACGCGTCTTTTGGACTCTAAAATAGCACCTTACTCGTTCTACACACTAAGGATCGCTTTCGCCGGTGAAATGAGCTGGCAATACGGCTGGCTGCGTTCCTGAGTTGAAATCCGAATCAAATGAGCTATAGAACGCTCATGGAGGTTACGGCGCACTTTGAACCGCAAAAGCCAACTGTATTCGTTGAGAATGTTAACGCGTCTTTTGGACTCTAAAATAGCACCTTACTCGTTCTACACACCAAGGAGTCACTTTCGCCGGTGAAATGAGCTGGCAATACGGCTGGCAGCGTTGCTGAGATGAAATCCGAATCAAATGAGCTATGGAGATTATGGCGCACTTTGAACCACAAAAGCCAACTGTATACGTTTAGAACGTTAACGCGTCTTTTGGACTCTAAAATAGCACCTTACTCGTTCTACACACCAAGGATCGCTTTCGCCTGTGAAATGAATGGGGAAGACGGCTGGCTATGTTGCAGAAATGAAAGCCGAATCAAATGAGCGGCTCACGGAGCTGGGGGCGCGCTTTTGACCGCAAAAAGTGAACTGTGTGTGAGAAGGTGTACCTACCGGTATGTATAGTGACATTTCACGTCGTCCCAACTGGGCTTCATCGCGAATTCATTATACAATTAACGCGGTTGCCACTCACTGCCTCTATCGGAAGAAATCGGCGGTCTTCCACACTGTAGGTACATTCGCTTAGGCTTAGAGTTAGATGTGTAGTGTTCTTCTCTTCCTTCTTGCACTAGACAGAGAAATAACTACTATAACCGAACTCTCTATTCGCAGTACAATGCAACAGTTGTACGAGTTGTCGGTACTATCACTATGCATCCAGTTTCCGGTCAGTGCGTTATTCGCGTGTCGTCTTCTGCATATACTGCATCCCTCCCCTCTTAGTCGAAGCCGTAGCGGGTGGGGGCGCGTCCGCGGTTGCTTCGCGTCGAGGAGCGGGTCGGCAGCAGGGT
>JASAMY010001461.1:0-12772 GCA_030248085.1 Paralinhomoeus sp. GSCO2_6 | reverse complement strand
CTTCCATCCTTGATATTTCATTAAGAGCTTGTAATATGGCCTGTAGGATCGGGGATCTCCTTTCTCTGGATACCCGGTACCTAAATGTGCTTTTGGCTGGATGTTTACATCTGCTCTCGCTCTCGCCCTTCCGCGATCGTTATCTGCTGCTCGCCAACATCAGTTTTGGTGTAATGAACCGAGCCACCCGCTCACTGAACACCCACACCATCCACAGGTTGTTCCTCTGTTGTGCTTGCTGCACTGGTGTGGGCCGACCCCATCCATACACCATCATTGCAGTGTCGTCGGAGTCAGCAGCTCTTGCATGTCACTGTGTCATCCGCAGGTTGCTGTTTCATCCACTCCAGCGCCACCCCCTGATGATCAGAGACAGCTGTGATTTTGGGCGCCTTTTTCTGATGCCCATTGTGATCGTGGGTGGGGTTGTGCATGATGAACCTCTGGTGAACTGTGCAGTGTTGGGTGCTATACTGTCTCTGACAATGGTTTGGCTGTGTCATCCAATCAAATAAACTGAGCAACATTTGCAACTGTTGGTTGAGAGTGCTTGCTGCCCTGTGAGGAAATGTGGGGACCTGTGGAAATCTGGGGTGCGCCCTTGTGCTGGGGGAGTGGCGGCCTGCCCCTGCCCCGGGGAGGTGAGGTGTTGCCCTCCTCCAAGGTTGGCCTAACACTGTGGTGTAGTTGAAATGACGTGTGTGTGTGTGTGTGTGTGTGTGTGTGTGTGTGTGTGTGTGTGTGTGTGTGGGGGGGGGGGGTGTGTGTGTGTGTGTGTGTGAGGTGTTGTGTCTGTTTAGGTTGTGTTTGGGGGGGGGGGGGGGTGTGTGTGTGGGGGGGGGGGGGGGGGGGGGGGGGGGGGGGGGGGGGGGGGGGGGGGGGGGGGCGGGCCGGGGGGGGCGGGGGGGGGGGGGGGGGGGGGGGGGGGGGCGGGTTGAGTGTACTATCCTAACCAGCTGCTACCGTTGGTGTTGGTGAAAACCATGTTGCATTATTGTGCATGATGCATATGCATGCCTGCTAGGGTTGTTGTAGGGTGAGTGTGGGGTGTTGTTGAGTCTGCTATGCTAACAACCTACCACTGTTGGTGTTGTTGAACTCCAGACGGCATTATGGTGTATACATGCACATGCAAGTCTGCTAGTGCTTGACTGCTCGTATGGGTTGTTGTTGGGTGCGTGTGTGCATATGGTTGCCTCGTTGTATGGTCCCAATGCTAGAGCATGATGTGTGTGTGTGTGTGTGTGTGTGTGTGTGTGTGTGTGTGTGTGTGTGTGCAGTGGGAGTAACAAACTCTACCTCATCTGCAGGTGTGTGTCTTGTGCGTCGCCAGTTTCATTAGCAGCTCTCAAGAGTCTTTAACTGCCCAGTGCATCACAGGTGTCACAGAGGGCATCGGGGTGTTGCCCTCCTCCAAGGTTGGCCTAACACTGTGGTGTAGTTGAAATGACGTGTGTGTGTGTGGGTGTGTGTGTTGTGTGTGTGTGTGTGTGTGTGTGTGTGTGTGTGTGTGTGTTGTGTGTGTGTGTGTGTGTGTGTGGGTGTGTGTGTCTGTTTAGGGGGGTAGTCTTAGGTGTATGTACTATCCTAACCAGCTGTTCCCGTTGGTGTTGGTGAAAACCATGTTGCATTATTGTGCACGATGCGTATGCATGCCTGCTAGGGTTGTTGTAGGGTGAGTGTGGGGGTGTTGTTGAGTCTGCTATGCAAACAACCTACCCCTGTTGGTGTTGTTGAACTCCAGACGGCATTATGGTGTATACATGCACATGCAAGTCTGCTAGTGCTTGACTGCTCGTATGGGTTGTTGTTGGGTGCATGTGTGCATATGGTTGCCTCGTTGTATGGTGCCAATGCGAGAGCATGATGTGTGTGTGTGTGTGTGTGTGTGTGTGTGTGTGTGTGCGTGCGTGCGTGCGTGTGTGTGTGTGTGTGTAGTGTTGTTGTTGGTATGAGTATTATGCATTCCTATCTAACCTGTTGAGGTTGTGGCTGTTGCTAACCCAAATGGCTGACACAGTGCATGTATGCATGCACATGTGCGTGTGTGCAGTGTATGGGTTGTTGCATGATTTCAACATGACAGAACGATCTGACAACTTTCTCCAACAGAGCCCAATCACAGTGCACATTAAGGCAAGTCAACCGAGGTTACATTGATGATCCTTTTTGGCTGAACTATGATGATTTGGTTGATGAGTCACTCTGCTGAGACACTAGGTTTTCTATTCAACAATCGAAGTGTTGAACACTCACTCACAAGGACAGTGCATTCACTATGCTGTCCACCTCAAAGAATGCAGGTAGGTATTGTCGCAGCACAGTTTCAATAGTCTCACTTGGTGCTATCAATACAGTACTTCCAACACATGTGTCTTCTTAGCAGCTCAAAGCATCCTTGGTTATGTGGCTTGGTGATGAAGTCTGCAATCATGCTCTCTATTGGATAGTATTCTAACTTCAATGCAGATGCACTCTCAATTCCAGTGATACTGTATGTCCATGTATTTTACCCCAGAGAAGCCTGCCTCAGGTAGTTCGATTGCTCAATGTGTGCTGGTTCTCTTCATGCAACATCATCGCTTTTAGTGGCTTGCCCAACATTGACATCAACACTGCCATTTGCTTGCAACTAAGCCGCTGGTGCCACAACTTGCTGTCTGTATTGGCAACATGCACATGCTCTCCCTGGTCAACATTCAGTTGTTCAATTCGATTCACCCAACTTCCAATGGTGGTCCAATCTGTCTGCTGTTTGGTGAGGTATACCACGTGTCAGCACCACAACTACAATAGTGGCCATGTGGTTGCAATTCCCCTGCTCTGCTGGCAACGTGCCTGGTGGAGTCGCTTCTTTGTTCAACTGTATCACTTCCTTTCTTCCTTCCATTTGCCTGCAGCTCCCTTTGTTGTCCTTCTAGCTACATTGCTTGCTCCACCTCTATCCACGTTAGATTTTGGCATCTTGCAGACAGTGCCTTTCTCAGTGGAAAGTATTTGGCGAAAAGATTTGCCAACATGGGAACCCACACACACACACACACACACACACACACACACACACACACACACACACACACACACACACACACACACACACACACACACACACACACACACACACACACACACACACACACACACACACACACACACACACACACACACACACACACACACACACACACACACACACATACACACACACTTTGAGCCCACAGACAGAGGCGCCTATTGGAGGGGGGCAGTCTCCCTGCAGGGAAGGGTCCCCAGATCTTGCCCTCTCCAACCCACCAACAGAGTGGTGCCCAGTTTCTTCATGGGGGAACAAGCACTCTCAACCAACAGGATGCATGCATGCACTGAAATGCCATGCACACAATGCAGAACTGAGCACCATGTTCTCTGGAACATGCACGACACCACCTTTGATCACAACACACACAACACCCTACGCTGTCGATATCACCACAACAACATGCTCGATTGTCTGAAATCACAGGTGTCTCTGGTCGTTGGGGGTGGCGCTGGCGCGACAATGCCTGAAACAGCAGCCTGCAGACGCTGGTGCACTGGTGCCAACACTCACGTACCTGTCAGAGAAAAGATGGGTGGAGGGAGACATCGAGCTGGGCGACGCAAAACAGCAGCATCGTGAGCAGAGCAGAGTCAGAAACGCCCCTCTGACCCCGTGAACAGCGCCGACATGAGCGCACCTGCATTGTATGCTGCCTGACAATGATGAGCAAGAACAACAGGTAAGATGCTGCAACGAGCTACAGGCTGCCGATGCCCTCTGTGACACCTGTGATGCACTGGGCAGTTAAAGACTCTTGGGAGCTGCTAATGAAACTGGCGACGAACAAGACACACACCTGCAGATGAGGTAGAGTTTGTTACTCCCACTGCACACACACACACACACACACACACACACACACACACACACATCATGCTCTCGCATTGGCACCATACAACGAGGCAACCATATGCACACATGCACCCAACAACAACCCATACGAGCAGTCAAGCACTAGCAGACTTGCATGTGCATGTATACACCATAATGCCGTCTGGAGTTCAACAACACCAACAGTGGTAGGTTGTTAGCATAGCAGACTCAACAACACCCCACACTCACCCTACAACAACCCTAGCAGGCATGCATACGCATCGTGCACAATAATGCAACATGGTTTTCACCAACACCAATGGGAACAGCTGGTTAGGATAGTACACTCAACACCCTAAACAGACACAACACCTCACACACACACACACACACAACACACACACACACACACACACACACACACACACACACACGTCATTTCAACTACACCACAGTGTTAGGCCAACCTTGGAGGAGGGCAACACCCCGATGCCCTCTGTGACACCTGTGATGCACTGGGCAGTTAAAGACTCTTGAGAGCTGCTAATGAAACTGGCGACGCACAAGACACACACCTGCAGATGAGGTAGAGTTTGTTACTCCCACTGCACACACACACACACACACACACACACACACACACACACACACATCATGCTCTCGCATTGGGACCATACAACGAGGCAACCATATGCACACACGCACCCAACAACAACCCATACGAGCAGTCAAGCACTAGCAGACTTGCATGTGCATGTATACACCATAATGCCGTCTGGAGTTCAACAACACCAACAGTGGTAGGTTGTTAGCATAGCAGACTCAACAACACCCCACACTCACCCTACAACAACCCTAGCAGGCATGCATATGCATCGTGCACAATAATGCAACATGGTTTTCACCAACACCAACGGTAGCAGCTGGTTAGGATAGTACACTCAACAACCTAAACAGACACAACACCTCACACACACACACACACACACACACACACACACACACACACACACACACACACACACACACACACACACACACACACACACACACACACACACACACACACACACATCATTTCAACTACACCACAGTGTTAGGCCAACCTTGGAGGAGGGCAACACCCCGATGCCCTCTGTGACACCTGTGATGCACTGGGCAGTTAAAGACTCTTGAGAGCTGCTAATGAAACTGGCGACGCACAAGACACACACCTGCAGATGAGGTAGAGTTTGTTACTCCCACTGCACACACACACACACACACACATCATGCTCTCGCATTGGGACCATACAACGAGGCAACCATATGCACACACGCACCCAACAACAACCCATACGAGCAGTCAAGCACTAGCAGACTTGCATGTGCATGTATACACCATAATGCCATCTGGAGTTCAACAACACCAACAGTGGTAGGTTGTTAGCATAGCAGACTCAACAACACCCCACACTCACCCTACAACAACCCTAGCAGGCATGCATATGCATTGTGCACAATAATGCAACATGGTTTTCACCAACACCAACGGTAGCAGCTGGTTAGGATAGTACACTCAACAACCTAAACAGACACAACACCTCACACACACACACACACACACACACACACACACACACACACACACACACACACACACACACACACACACACCACACACACACACACACACACACACACACACACACACGTCATTTCAACTACACCACAGTGTTAGGCCAACCTTGGAGGAGGGCAACACCTCACCTCCCCGGGGCAGGGGCAGGCCGCCACTCCCCCAGCACAAGGGCGCACCCCAGATTACAGGTCCCCACATTTCCTCACAGGGCAGCAAGCACTCTCAACCAACAGTTGCAAATGTTGCTCAGTTTATTTGATTGGATGACACAGCCAAACCATTGTCAGAGACAGTATAGCACCCAACACTGCACAGTTCACCAGAGGTTCATCATGCACAACCCCACCCACGATCACAATGGGCATCAGAAAAAGGCGCCCAAAATCACAGCTGTCTCTGATCATCAGGGGGTGGCGCTGGAGTGGATGAAACAGCAACCTGCGGATGACACAGTGACATGCAAGAGCTGCTGACTCCGACGACACTGCAATGATGGTGTATGGATGGGGTCGGCCCACACCAGTGCAGCAAGCACAACAGAGGAACAACCTGTGGATGGTGTGGGTCGTCGACGAGTAGGCTCTTGACGAGTTGGCTGGGGTTGCGTGGCGATGACACGCTTCCTGCAACATCAATGGCTCTGCTGAGCACTCACGCATGAAAGTCATGCATGCAAGTCACGCACGCACACGCCCTACAATAGCCAATACGTGTGCACGCACACACATACATTTTTACGATACAACAACGCACACACACACACATAGACTCACAGAGATGCCGACACTAATGATGGGATTGGCAACGATGCAGCATCGTGATGGCAGCAAGCAGGTTCACTAGTCGAGCTGAACACTATCGCTCTGTGCTTTAAGATACTGTATGCATGCACATGCACGCGATGATGAGACACAAGTGCAAAGACTGACACTCACGCATGAGTGGTGACACAGACGAGACACAAGTGCAGAGCTTGACACCAACGCACGAATGCGCACACAATCACTGTACAACAACCAATACATGCGCGCTCACACTACACGCGCGCGCTCGCTCAATACACTCTGCGCGCCGCTCTCACTCTGCGCGCCGCTCTCTCTGCGCGCCGCTCTCACTCTGCGCGCCGCTCTCACTCTGCGCGCCGCTCTCACTCTGCGCGCCGCTCTCTTCCTAATCTCAAGAAAGTCAGAAGAGATGCCGAATATGATGCGTACGCCCTCCAACCCGAAGCTCTGCAAATGCGGCCGGGACAAGTCTCGTTGCACTTGCAACAAAGCCGAGGCCGCTGGCAGTGGCGCTGCTCCGAGCGCCATTGAGCAGCAGTTCCAACTCATGAGAGACTACCTCGAGGCGAAGTTCGTCGCCACTCGCCATGGACGAGAAGTTCACCAAGTCCGTCGCCGCTGTCGTTGCCGAGGCGGTGGCGGAGGCGATGGCTGCTGCCCGGCTGGAGATTGAGCAGCTGAAGGAGCTCGTCGAGGCGCTGCGAAGCCGCATTGCTGAGCTGGAGTCCAAGCGTCAGGAACCGCCGCCTTCCTCCAGCGGGGAACCCGATGTCGCTGCGCGCGCGCCGCCGGACTTCCTCAGCTGCCCGTCGTTTGCGGACGCCGTCGCCAAGGCTGTGGAGCACCAGCAACAGAAAGAGAAAAAGCGCAAGAACTTGGTCATCGTGGGCCTGCCAGAGCCCCAGCCTGGCCTCGCTGACGGGCCAGTCGACAGCGACCAGCAGGCCGTCACTCGGCTCGCTGCCGACATGCACATCGCCCCCACGGCGATAGAGCGGGTGTTCCGGCACGGCCAGGTGAGGGACAATCGACCGAGGATCACCAAGGTGGTCTTCACCGAGATGGACGCTCGCCGCCGCTTCCTCTCCGGACTCCGGCCGCTGCTGGCGAGTCGGCTCCCGGTGTCACGTAAAATTTCTCCCCCCGTAAAAAACTTCCCCCCCCGGGAAAAATTTACCGGTAAATTTCTCCCCCCTTTGTAATATTTTTCCCCCCACTCCAGGCTTCGTAAACAAGGCTTCCAATGCACGCGAGGCGTTTGAAATGCACGCGTAACACCACAAACAGTACTAGTACAGGTCTCTTTTTCTTGACTTGGCGTCGCCAGTACCCCCCCAGGCGGAAGGGTACTGGCCGCTTTTCAAGTAATCGCAAAGAGCGGAATAGAGCGCAGGATCCATCGCGAAAATCGTAAGAAGGCAGAAGTGTGCGACGAATGGGCCAAAGCGTCAAATGGGCGAATCAAATCTGCCTAAGCAGGATGAATGGGCGCCTAAGCATCTATCACAGGTAGGTATGCTTGCCTGCCACGTCGCGGTTGTCCAGTACGTGACCCTGGCCTCTGCAAGACGAGCGCATTGATTGTGCTGCGGTCCCACAACTCCAGACTACCTCCCTAACATCAATGACACGCGCTCAGTCGGTCGGCCGCGTGATCGACGCGCTCTAGCGGAGCCGTCAGGCCGGGAGTTGACGGCGCTCAGCCTGCGCCCAAAACCGTCGAGGCGCGTGTCAACGGCATGCTGCGCGCTCGTGACGAGATACAGCAACTCCTAAACTTTCGTGTCCAGACTAGCCATCGTCGTGTCGGCTGTGTCGGACGTGGCTGCCGACATCCGCGCGCCGCGCGTAACGTACTGCTTTTGTAATGTGCGGCGACACGCGACGGCTGGTGACGTACTTTGGCAGAGCGAACCCAAGTCCCCTATATAATTCGGTCCAGTTCGCCGCTCCGGTCGAGGCCAGTACTGCTCAAGATATGTTTCTGTTTTCCGTCTATGTCCCCAACAAGTGCGATTGAATTTTCTGGCTTGTCAACTGGCAGACGCCTGTGAAAAATGAACGCGCGTGACATTAGATAAAGATTCATTTGAGTAAGAACAATCCACACCAACAATTGCCGAATCGGCCGTTTGGTCCATTCGATGCTTTGGCCTATTCGTCACCTTGGCCCATTCGACGCCCAATCAGGTTTGATTTATTGTGATTATCTGTGGCGTCCATCTCAACTCTCTCTCTCTCTCTGATCAGGAAAGGTGATGCAGAACCCTCTGTGTCCAAAAGCCGTCCAACCGCCTTGCGTATTGACCAACTGCCGAGAAGAGACAGTAGGGGGGAAGAATGTCATGGAGGGGGGGAAAATATAACGTGCAAAATCTTCCCAGGGGGGAAGAATATACCGTTATATTTTTCCCGGGGGGAAGAATTTACCGGTAAATTTTTCCCGGGGGGGAAGAATATTAGGGAGGAAAAATTTTACGCTGCACCGGCAGGCAGGGTGACCAGATGCCAAAGTCCTAAATGCAGGACACTTTTTTTGTTCACAGTAAAAACACCACGAAACAAGCACCAACACTTCTAGGATTAATTGTACACCACGAAATGGTGGGATGGATGGGATGGTGACGCTGGGATGGAGAGCAGGTAGGCGACCAAACGCTCCATCTGAGGAAGGGCTTGGCGTCTCAAAACTTCGGATCTGGTCGCTGGTCAATCGGCTTGTCAAAGAAATCTGGCGTTGCGATTCCCTGATAGTCATGCTGCAGGATGGCCAGCTCGTCGAACAGGTCATCGACACTAATGCCGAGAGACGAGGGGCACAAGTTGACGCAGCGTTGGAGAGCATGCCAATCGAGCGATTCCTTGCAGTCCAGATTCAGCCAATCGCAATGGTTAAAGGCCGGCACCTGGAACTGTATGTGATGTCGCACTGTATGGAAGGCGAGTGCACCTTCAGCAGCCAACACCTTCTCCTCTGCGGTGGACAATTGTGACAGAGGGCGGGCGAAGACGGTAGCCTTTTGTGACGACTTTGATGCCTTCTCAGCTTTCTCATGCTTGGCACTCGCCACGTGACGCTTGACGTCTCCAATGCCACAACTGGCGACGGAGAACTCAGTAGAGCAAAGTGCGCACCAGGCGCCGTAGTCGCGATCCTTTCGGCCACGTTTGATAAACTCGAATTTCGTAGAGAAATCATCGGAGTAGCTAGTTTTTCGCTTCGGCATTTTGCTAATTACTAGACAGCGCTGATCAGCGCAAAATAAAGACTGATTCGCGAGCAGGCGGGCGTCCCTGCGAGGCGTGCGCGCCTCTCTGCCACGCCAGATAAAGATCTCTGTACCTATACATTAGATTGCTGGAGTGGGTGAAGGAAAGGGAATGCCCGTTTTCGGCCGCTCAACGCCAATACTGCCCTAAAAACGATGCTGCACACATGCAGGACAAGCTAAATCACATACAATGGCAGAAAACAGGGACAAAATGTGCAAAATGTGTCCTTCTTAGATTTTGGTAAAAAGAAGGACAAGCCGCTTAAAAAACAAGACAATCCTGCAAAAACAGGACACCTGGTCACCTTGCCGGCAGGCCAGTCGCGGCCCGCCTTCTACGTGCGCCCCGACCTCACGCCGCTCGAGCTGCAGCAGAACGCCGCCCTCAACCACCAGCGTCTCAAGCGCATTCGCAACGGCGAGGACGTCGTCGTGTGGCGCGGCCAAGTCCTCCGTCGGGCCGAGCGCGACCAGCTGCGAGCCAGCGCCGCCCGCCCTGCCAACAACAACAACAACACCGTGAGTCGCTCGCAAGCGCTGTCAAACTAGGTTTGTCCGCGAGTCCGGCTCCTCTGTGCACCGCGCGCGCCTCTGCGATAAGTCGCGACACCCTCACTGTCGTACAGCTCAATGCACAGTCCATTAGAAGCAGCGTGCTTGTGTTTGCGTCGTTACTACAGTGCGCGTATCGTAACAACATAGTCTGTCTGACTGAGACTTGGCTCGATTCTTCCTTTCCCTCCTCTCTCTTCGGAAACTCCCATCAAATTTTCCGCATTGACCGTTCCAAGCAGCGAGGCGGCGGCTGTATGATTTGCGTGCCGGTAGGGATGCGCGTCTATGAGCCGTACGTTAGTGTTGCACACGCTGAGTTCGAAGCTGTCAGTGTCGATGTTTGCTTAGATAACTCTCAACTTCGTGTAATCAATGTATACCGCCCTCCTCACTCTCGGGACACCCACCCGCTGACCAACTATCTTGAACGTCTGATGCGCTGCACCTTCCCCATCCTAGCAGTGGGGGATTTCAATATGCCTCACGTCAACTGGACTTCCCTAACCGCTGACCCCCACTGCGCCCCAGCTGTGAGAGACCTGCTCGATGCACTGGTTGGCTTGGGTTTTGCCCAGCACGTGTCTTCCCCAACGAGACTAGATAACATCTTAGACCTCGTGCTGAGCAGCCGGCCTGGCTTGGTTGAGAGCGTCGCTGTTGATGAACCCTTTGTCCCGTCGGATCACAAGGCTGTGTCGGCCACTCTCTCAGTATGCGCCCCTCTCTCATCTAACGTTCGAACATTTCTGGATTATGGGAAAGCAGATTACGAAAGCATGGAATTACACTTAGTGAACATTGACTGGGAACAGAGTTTCGCCAATTGCGGCACTGTAGAAGAAATGTGGGGAAAATTTAAATACCAGCTACGTGACTGCATTAGTCAGTATGTTCCACAGCGCACCATAGATGAGGCTAAAAGCACAGTGAGCGGACTAGTAAGCAAGCACATTTGGAAGCAGCGACAACTACACAAGCGGTATAAGCAAACTGGCTTAGAAGCCGATAAACAACGATGGAAAAATGCAAATCAGAAATGTAGACAAGTGATCAGACAAGCGAATCTTGACAATGAGAAGCGCATGTTGAGAAGTAGCTCTCAAAAATGCTTTTGGAATTTCGTAAAAAGTCGGTTACATCAGAATGATGCTATTCCGCCTTTAGTCGACGCACAAGGGAAGCTATGCACCAGCCCAGATGGAAAAACACACGCTCTCAACCAGCAGTTCTCGTCAGTATTTACGGTAGACGATGGTCAAATGCTTGACCTTCCAGATAAAACCGCAAATTTCCTACATCGCGTACGCTTTGATGAACTAGAGGCGCGCGCGGCCTTCGGCCGCCATTTGGGCAAGTACACGTATGCTTAGAGAAAACCGCGCAGATGTATGCACTATACTCACTCACTATGTTAACTCAGTTGATAGAAATTACGCTTACATGTTTCCGTTCGTTTGCGAACCTGTTGCATGCATGCATGGCGGACATCGACTCCGGAGTACACCACGATAGCGATCGATCGAAGAATAGCACACAGTTACCCAACACAACGATCAATGAAGATGTGCGACTCCAACACTGTACACTTCGAAACCAAACGTAGGTACTACTGTACACGCGCTTGCAGAGTGCATTGACATACGTGAGAGAGGGCAAGCAAATACGCAACGCTAATCATAATATTCACGCAACTGCTACAGTAGTGCTTCTTTGTACACGACGTTTCTTGTCAGGCCCTCGTCGCTTTTTCTGAGAGCGAAATGCAGTCTGTCAGGTGCTCCGACGCGCGACGCGGCAACGTAGAGCTGGCCGTGACTGAAGACCGGCTGGTTGAGCCAGACGCCGACGTTCTGCAGCGTCTGTCCCTGACTCTTGTTGATGGTCATGCAGAAGGCCGGCCGGACGGGGAACTGCCGCCGCTTCCACTTGATCGGCGCGATCGCGTCCACTGGAGACAGCTCGATACGGGGGATGAACACCGTGTCCCCCTTGCGCTCTCCTCAATTAAACAAAACATTGTGTGGGGAGGGGGAGTGGTGGGCGGGCGGTGATGAAGGGCGTACTTGGAGCAGAAATCGGTATTTTTTTGGCAGACTTTAGTCTAAGTAGAGTGAAAAAGCCCAATACATAATGCAAGACTTGCAAGAATTTTTTCGTCGGCTTTACAATGTGCGAATGTTATTGCACTTCATGGGGTAGGTAGGAGAAGGTTCCGGAAAATTCTGGGAGGGGGGGGGGTTCGGGAGCGCGTCAAACTTCGAAACTTTGGGAGGGTGGGGGGGGGGGCATCACAGGTGTGGTACTGTAGTTTGTGCAGTTTATGCAGACAATGCTATGTATGCGTTTCATGCAAATTTACAACAATGTCACTCTCATACGCTGTACCTGATGCGATCTTGCAGCTAAGCAACCTCTCACCAATGTCGACCACAATCAATCTCGTACCGTTGCAGAGCCCTTCCCTCGCGTTGAGATTCCGCATCAACATGACTACCATTTGTTTCTAAATGCGTGCGGTGCTCGCAGAAAATCAAACACACATGAATGAAGGAAGGCAGCACGCACAAACGCAAGTATGCTTGGACAAATTGTGGCAAATTGGGCGTATACCCATACCTCATACCTGTAACTGGGGAGGGGGGGGTGT
>JASAMY010002952.1:0-12757 GCA_030248085.1 Paralinhomoeus sp. GSCO2_6 | reverse complement strand
TCGTCCGCAACCTGGAATAGGTTGCTTTCGACAAATGGCAGCGCTCCTATGCCCATGTCTCGGTCGGCCCCCTTTGAAATGCCATTTTTTGGGTGTTTTGTCCCAAAAGTTTGTCAGCTATAGGCGCTTCAACCGTTTGTCATACAGCTGTGCTGTAATGATGAAACTTACTCGTCTGGACCTGGAATAGGTCACTTTCGAGAATGGGAGCGCTCCGATTTTCATGTTTCGCAGCTCGACCCTCCCGGCGCACCCCCATTTTGGGCAAAATTTGGAACTATGATTCGTGCATTATTTTTCATTTCCTGAACGAATTCTGGCGCGTGATAGCTCAAAAGAAGCGCATTCAAAGGGGGAATCGATTAAGTCATAACACGCTTCCATATGCTTGTGCATTCCCGAGAAGTTTTTGGAGATGGCAGGACCCACTCTACATAACAAGCTTCTTGGTTCGTCGCCCATTCGCGCCTGCATCAATTGGACGGAAACCTCGCAGGCATTGATGCTCCACATCAAAAAATGAAATCGCCGGAGGGACTCTCTGTGCACATGGACAGCTATGGTTTACTGGGCACATTTTTCTTTTTACCATGTTCCCTAAATCAAGAGGTCGCTGGTTGGGTCGAATCCCAGTAACGCCTGCCTGTGCCTTTGCACGTGTCCCCTTGGAAAACCCATCAGCGTTGCTTTACTGCAGTGTCTCCAGTCCATTCCACATTTTTTGTCTCTTTTCTAGGTTCTTTTACCAGAATTTTGGTAATTTTTTGGGCTAGAAAAAGTATTTATAGACGAATGCTCGCTACAGCCCCTGATACATGAAAATGACACATCTGCACACCCGCACGCACGCGCGCGCACGCACGCACGCACGCACGCACGCACGCACGCACGCACGCACGCACACACGCACGCACGCACGCACAATGTGTACAGTGGTACACGCTTTTCATAAGCTTTATGGTGCAACACTGAGCATGCGTCCGTTCTGGTCTGCTGCTGTGGGTTTGTATGTGTGTGCGTGCGTGAGTTTTTGATTAATCTTTCTTTTACGAAAAAACACTGTATTAAGGAAAATTTTGCAGGTGGCTGCAAAAAAGGGAGAATCATGTTACGCTCCTTTAGGCCCAGTTTGAAAAAACGCGGTATTAAAAGTAGCCACTTCATCAGATGATCAACTTCAGTTTGGACAAACCGTGTATAATCGAACCAAGCGCAGCAACACGTCACATATTCGGCGTTTGTTGTGCGAGCCATCGCACACAGCCACAACACTACCACTATCAATCCACCCTAACAAACTCTTATCATTCTTCTGACCATGCGTATTCTCTGACGATTCATTAGGCATCGTATGGATGGACAGGGCACACAGCCAAAGATTCTGCATAAATAAATTTCGCTACCCTGCCCATCTTAAATTTTTAATATGTGGCTTGCCCTTACAGTAAGTGATATGCACCATCAATTCACGATCTTGAGTACCAAGTACATTGTATGCCCTACATTCAATCTTCGATTCTCGTTCATCTTTGTTCCGCTTCTGTTAGCCTGTGCCTATGGACGGACGGAACTGCCAACTGTCAGTACGTCGAGTCAAGGATAAGGCCCGCTCTCGTCTCTGAGTCCAAGGAATGAAGGGCCTCGGTCCTCATGCAGCCTGGACTGCCTTTCCAGTGATCCAAGCGAGCACAACAAACGCCGAATATGTGACGTGTTGCTGCGCTTGGTTCGATTATACACGGTTTGTCCAAACTGAAGTTGATCATCTGATGAAGTGGCTACTTTTAATACCGCGTTTTTTCAAACTGGGCCTAAAGGAGCGTCACATATTCTCCTTTTTTTGCAGCCACCTGCAAAATTTTCCTTAATCTAACCAAACTAATCGCCAAATGTCGTGTGTGTGTGTGTGTGTCCGAATTTGAAATGGTTTGCCAAAGGGTTTGAAATTGCGCTCAAGAAATGGTTCTTTTAGCATCCTAGATGCTTCCTAATCAGCCAAAAGCATGGGTAGCACACGGGTAGCAGAGATTGTATTTGAAATTTTGTTGCTTCAGTTCTTTGGGTTGCTTATAGCAGCTGTGCATAGAACCTTTAGTGGCTACTCTGGACGACAACTACGAGTGCGTCTTGGCCAGCAGCGCGAGAGAGGCGCGAGAGCCAACGAATGCACCGTCATCAACAGCTGATAGGTGTGAAATTTCGATTTTTAAATTTTGCTTTTTGTTCATCGATTTCTTGATATTAACTTTGAGCAGATTCTTTGGTGCTGCTTCAGACAACTACGAGTGCGTCTTGGCCAGCAGCGCGAGAGAGGCGCGAGAGCCAACGAATGCACCGTCATCAACAGCTGATAGGTGTGAAATTTCGATTTTTAAATTTTGCTTTTTGTTCATCGATTTCTTGATATTAACTTTGAGCAGATTCTTTGGTGCTGCTTCAGACAACTACGAGTGCGTCTTGGCCAGCAGCGCGAGAGAGGCGCGAGAGCCAACGAATGCACCGTCATCAACAGCTGATAGGTGTGAAATTTCGATTTTTAAATTTTGCTTTTTGTTCATCGATTTCTTGATATTAAGTTTGAGCAGATTCTTTGGTGCTGCTTCGACAGGTAGCAGCGCGAGAGAGGCGCGAGAGCCAACGAATGCACCGTCATCAACAGCTGATAGGTGTGAAATTTCGATTTTTAAATTTTGCTTTTTGTTCATCGATTTCTTGATATTAAGTTTGAGCAGATTCTTTGGCGCCGCTTCAGACAACTAGAGTGCGTCTTGGCCAGCAGCGCGAGAGAGGCGCGAGAGCCAACGAATGCACCGTCATCAACAGCTGATAGGTGTGAAATTTCGATTTTTAAATTTTGCTTTTTGTTCATCGATTTCTTGATATTAACTTTGAGCAGATTCTTTGGTGCTGCTTCAGACAACTACGAGTGCGTCTTGGCCAGCAGCGCGAGAGAGGCGCGAGAGCCAACGAATGCACCGTCATCAACAGCTGATAGGTGTGAAATTTCGATTTTTAAATTTTGCTTTTTGTTCATCGATTTCTTGATATTAAGTTTGAGCAGATTCTTTGGTGCTGCTTCAGACAACTACGAGTGCGTCTTGGCCAGCAGCGCGAGAGAGGCGCGAGAGCCAACGAATGCACCGTCATCAACAGCTGATAGGTGTGAAATTTCGATTTTTGTTCATCGATTTGACGAAATTGAGCTTGCGCCGACATTCAGTGCTTTCGTCCGCTTGTAGCCTGCTGGAAACGACGCCCTGTCAGCGCCAGCGCCGGCGCTGCCGTCAGCGCCGCTGTCGACTGGTGGAGGCAACACTCTGTGGGCGCCGTCGCCGACTGCCGCCCTGTGATAAATCGCAGTTTTGAGTTGTGCTTTCCACAAATTTTATTTTCGGTGAACGTGTGTTTAGGGTCTTATTTGCGCGACCAGCACGAGGGGAGGGGGGGGATTTGAAGACCATTCTTTGGGGGCGACGGCGCGAGGAAGCAGATTTGATAGGGAGTGGGTGTCAGAAGGGGAAAAAATGTACCTAAATAGGCACGTTTGGTCAAAGCTGGCTGGATAACAAGCCCCCCCCCCCCTCCCCCCAGTTATGTATGGGTCTACGTACGGTCGACACACCTGTCCGCCTGTGCCTGTCTTTTCTGTGTTCTGCATTCTTCAGTTTTCCACGTTTTTGCACGTTTTCCAATAAACAAACGGAGCCTCATCAGCGACAAGCGCACCCTACTCGTGCTGGGGGAAGAGGGGCGAGTCGGCCTCTACCATCACGGATCTCGACGGCGTCTCCACCACCACCCCTAGCCTACGGCGCTGATCGGCGACCAGCTCTCGTCGCTCTTGCCAGTAGGCGATCCTGGCGGCGTGCAGCTCGTCCAGTTGGCGCATCTCCTTCGTGTGCCTCTCCCGAGCCATCTGCAGGAATTCACTCTGCACTTCAGGGCTGAGCAGGCCCGCGGGAACTAAACGCATAGCATCTCAACGTACTGCTTCAAGACGTGTTAACGGTCAACGCTGTTATCAAGGCACCAGCGAATGCGGCAGGTGTCGCGCGATTCGAGTCCGGCGCAGTTGGGTCGTCTGCGTCTTCGAGCTGCTCGTCGCCGGCTGACGCCGCTTTGTACCTGTACCAACAACAACAATTCCAGACGTGACGCGTCGCTGTCCGCGTGGTCGTATTCCAGTCACGCACGTACGTACGCACTACCATATAGCGGAGAAGGGGGTGCGGGAGTTCATTGGCACGAATTCAACTACAAGCGGTCATTAATTAGGCGTTGCGCATGCTTGTCCTGCAATGAAAGTTCTCAAATCGTCATTCAATCATAGGTTCGAGGGGGGGGGGGGGTTAGTGCCATCATGGGTAAAATGTCCGGGTCGGAAATTTTGGAGGTGGGGTTGTCGAAGTGGAAAATTTCGCACCATAATAGCGTGTAAATGGGTACCTTTTGGGTCAAAATAAGGTCTAAATAGCACTTTTTAGAGCTTTTTGGGTCACACTACACTGAAAAGGAAGCAAAAACGCGCATCTTTACCCAAATTCCCGCAATGTCTAGGATGGTGAAGGCCGGGGGGGGGGGGTCAGCCCCCCCCCTCCCCCTTCTCCTACAACACTTTCTTTTAACATCGTAGGTACATACCTGGCCTGTTGCATGTGCGCGAGTTTCGCCTTGCACTGTAGCACCGTCCGCGTTCGACCAAACACAGTGCACAGTTCCGCGCACAGCTCGTCCCAGCCCTCTTTGCTGAGTTTGCCCGTTCGACTGCGAGAATCCTTGGTGCGATGTTCGTAGCCGGACATCAGGTAACTCGCCTCGTCAGTGGGCCAATATTCGCGGCTCGCGCTTCTTTCGGTCGGGCGGCATATTAAGAGAACGGAAAAAAAGGCGATTGCAGCGAACGTACGGCTTTGTTAAGCTTTTAGAGCAGTAGCAGCTAATTTTTATAGCAATGTCGACCTTGCACACCACAGTACGTATGTAAATTAATTAGTGTAGCTCTTTATAGTATATACCTTCTACTACAGGTAGTTGAGACATACAGGGATCCTTCAAATCCAACAATGCTCAGATAGGTTACCTATTCGTCCTACGAAACAAGGCCACCAGGCTAAGGATCCACTTATTTCCTTTCGTCAAAAGCTTAGTAATGCTTGCGGCGAAACGTTTCCCGCTTCCTAATCCCAGTCAGTACAGCACAGGAGCGTTCACTGAACGTGTATTAGGATTAGACGGTGCTGTACGGAGACAAGAGATTTGCAGAAATGGCGTTATCAGCATCCAAAAAGCTTAGCAAGCATCTGAAAGCAATGCGCATGAATCTAGCAGCTTTACAACGTTACTAGCAGGCAAAGGCTTGATTGGTAATAGCTTAAAACGAGTAAACTTGATGGGCAAAAGCTTGCAAATGGACCCTGGTCGAGGCACTAAAATGGGATGCACTCGTCTGTAAAGGGCCGCCTGTAAAGGTACTGTAAATCGTGTATGTATGTATTTTTTATTTAACGATGACTACACCTGACACAGCATGAATGAAGTTACGCTCGCACGCACGCTCGCTCGCACGCACGCACCCACACACACACACACACATATTCTGGGTGTAATTATAGCTGGGTGCTCGGTAAATGTGGGGGTTAATCATAGGATTTACGGTACGTGCATTGCATTGTTGCTTACTCCTGGGGAATAGTCGCTGGCAGATCCTGGATCAGAGTGAGGCTGACCTTCGGCTTGGCGACTTTGTCGGTGTCCTTTTCGACAGTGCGTGCTAAAATCCGTCGATGGTTCGTCTTGCACTGGCAACGTTGAAATTGCATTGAAAAGACCACACCTGATTTCTCCGTCGATTGGCCCTTTTCTTCTTGGCGCTTCGAGTCCGACGCCAGCGGTGGGACGAGTTTCGTGGCACTGTCGGCGCCTTGGGAGTCTACATTTGGTCATTCTCACACTCCCCTTGACCTTCAACTTTGCCGGATGCAAGTTAGAGATAACCTTACGTTGCGACTCTTTCTCCAGCCCAACTTGCGCCGCGTCGGCTCTGCGTTTTCTCAACTCTTTTTCCATGCTCTTCTCAATTTTTTCAAACGAACTTAGTAAAGACAATGCGGACAACACAAACAATAGGGTCTCTGACTGTGAGTAACGTTGTAAAGCTGCTAGATTCATGCGCATTGCTTTCAGATGCTTGCTAAGCTTTTTGGATGCTAATAAAACCATTTCTGCAAATCTCTTGTCTCCGTACAGCACCGTCTAATCCTAATACACGTTCAGTGAACGCTCCTGTGCTGTACTGACTGGGATTAGGAAGCGGGAAACGTTTCGCCGCAAGCATTACTAAGCTTTTGACGAAAGGAAATAAGTGGATCCTTAGCCTGGTGGCCTTGTTTCGTAGGACGAATACATAACCTATCTGAACATTGTTTATTAGAAGGATCCCTGTATGTCTCACTACTGTAGTAGAAGGTATATACTATAAAGAGCTACACTAATTAATTTACATACGTACTGTGGTGTGCAAGGTCGACATTGCTATAAAAATTAGCTGCTACTGCTCTAAAAGCTTAACAAAGCCGTACGTTCGCTGCAATCGCCTTTTTTTCCGTTCTCTTAATATGCCGCCCGACCAAAAGCGCAGCCGCGAATATTGGCCCACTGACGAGGCGAGTTACCTGATGTCCGGCTACGAACATCGCACCAAGGATTCTCGCAGTCGAACGGGCAAACTCAGCAAAGAGGGCTGGGACGAGCTGTGCGCGGAACTGTGCACTGTCTTTGGTCGAACGCGGATGGTGCTACAGTGCAAGGCGAAACTCGCGCACATGCAACAGGCCAGGTATGTACCTACGATGTTAAAAGAAAGTGTTGTAGGAGGGGTGGGGGGGTCACCCCCCCCCCCCCCGGCCTTCACCATCCTAGACATTGCGGGAATTTGGGTAAAGATGCGCGTTTTTGCTTCCTTTTTCAGCCTGTAATGTGACCCAAAAAGCTCTAAAAAGTGCTATTTAGACCTTATTTTTGACCCAAAAGGTACCCATTTACACGCTATTATGGTGCGAAATGTTCCACTTCGACAACGCCACCTCCAAAATTTCCGACCCGGACATTTTACCCAGGAGGGCGATAACCCCCCCCCCCCCCTCGAACCTATGATTGAATGACGATTTGAGAACTTTCATTGCAGGACAAGCATGCGCAACGCCTAATTAATGACCGCTTGTAGTTGAATTCGTGCCAATGAACTCCCGCACCCCCTTCTCCGCTATATGGTAGTGCGTACGTACGTGCGTGACTGGAATACGACCACGCGGACAGCGACGCGTCACGTCTGGAATTGTTGTTGTTGGTACAGGTACAAAGCGGCGTCAGCCGGCGACGAGGCAGCTCGAAGACGCAGACGACCCAACTGCGCCGGGACTCGAATCGCGCGACACCTGCCGCATTCGCTGGTGCCTTGATAACAGCGTTGACCGTTAACACGTCTTGAAGCAGTACGTTTGAGATGCTATGCGTTTAGTTCCCGCGGGCCTGCTCAGCCCTGAAGTGCAGAGTGAATTCCTGCAGATGGCTCGGGAGAGGCACACGAAGGAGATGCGCCAACTGGACGAGCTGCACGCCGCCAGGATCGCCTACTGGCAAGAGCGGCGAGAGCTGGTCGCCGATCAGCGCCGTAGGCTAGGGGTGCCGTGGTGGAGACGCCGTCGAGATCCGTGATGGTAGAGGCCGACTCGCCCCTCTTCCCCCAGCACGAGTAGGGTGCGCTTGTCGCTGATGAGGCTCCGTTTGTTTATTGGAAAACGTGAAAAAACGTGGAAAACTGAAGAATGCAGAACACAGAAAAGACAGGCACAGGCGGACAGGTGTGTCGACCGTACGTAGACCCATACATAACTGGGGGGGGGGGGGGGGGGGCTCTGCTATCCAGCCAGCTTTGACCAAACGTGCCTATTTCGGTACATTTTTTCCCTTCTGCACCCACTCCCTATCAATCCCTGCTTCCTCGCGCCGTCGCCCCCAAAGAATGGTCTTCAAATCCCCCCCTCCCCTCGTGCTGGTCGCGCAAATAAGACCCTAAACACACGTTCACCGAAAATAAAATTTGTGGAAAGCACAACTCAAAACTGCGATTTATCACAGGGCGGCAGTCGGCGACGGCGCCCACAGAGTGTTGCCTCCACCAGTCGACAGCGGCGCTGACGGCAGCGCCGGCGCTGGCGCTGACAGGGCGTCGTTTCCCAGCAGGCTAGAAGTGGACGAAAGCACTGAATGTCGGCGCAAGCTCAATTTCGTCAAATCGATGAACAAAAATCGAAATTTCACACCTATCAGCTGTTGATGACGGTGCATTCGTTGGCTCTCCCGCCTCTCTCGCGCTGCTGGCCAAGACGCACTCGTAGTTGTCTGAAGCAGCGCCAACGAATCTGCTCAAAGTTAATATCAATAAATCGATGAACAAAAAGCAAAATTTAAAAATCGAAATTTCACACCTATCAGCTGTTGATGACGGTGCATTCGTTGGCTCTCGCGCCTCTCTCGCGCTGCTGGCCAAGACGCACTCGTAGTTGTCTGAAGCAGCACCAAAGAATCTGCTCAAACTTAATATCAAGAAATCGATGAACAAAAAGCAAAATTTAAAAATCGAAATTTCACACCTATCAGCTGTTGATGACGGTGCATTCGTTGGCTCTCGCGCCTCTCTCGCGCTGCTGGCCAAGACGCACTCGTAGTTGTCTGAAGCAGCACCAAAGAATCTGCTCAAACTCAATATCAAGAAATCGATGAACAAAAAGCAAAATTTAAAAATCGAAATTTCACACCTATCAGCTGTTGATGACGGTGCATTCGTTGGCTCTCGCGCCTCTCTCGCGCTGCTGGCCAAGACGCACTCGTAGTTGTCTGAAGCAGCACCAAAGAATCTGCTCAAACTCAATATCAAGAAATCGATGAACAAAAAGCAAAATTTAAAAATCGAAATTTCACACCTATCAGCTGTTGATGACGGTGCATTCGTTGGCTCTCGCGCCTCTCTCGCGCTGCTGGCCAAGACGCACTCGTAGTTGTCTGAAGCAGCACCAAAAGAATCTGCTCAAACTCAATATCAAGAAATCGATGAACAAAAAGCAAAATTTAAAAATCGAAATTTCACACCTATCAGCTGTTGATGACTCGGCATTCGAAGGCTCTCGCGCCTCTCACGCGCAGCGGGCCACGACGCACTCGTAGTTGTCTGAAGCAGCACCAAAGAATCTGCTCAAACTCAATATCAAGAAATCGATGAACAAAAAGCAAAATTTAAAAATCGAAATTTCACACCTATCAGCTGTTGATGACGGTGCATTCGTTGGCTCTCGCGCCTCTCTCGCGCTGCTGGCCAAGACGCACTCGTAGTTGTCTGAAGCAGCACCAAAGAATCTGCTCAAACTCAATATCAAGAAATCGATGAACAAAAAGCAAAATTTAAAAATCGAAATTTCACACCTATCAGCTGTTGATGACGGTGCATTCGTTGGCTCTCGCGCCTCTCTCGCGCTGCTGGCCAAGACGCACTCGTAGTTGTCTGAAGCAGCACCAAAGAATCTGCTCAAACTCAATATCAAGAAATCGATGAACAAAAAGCAAAATTTAAAAATCGAAATTTCACACCTATCAGCTGTTGATGACGGTGCATTCGTTGGCTCTCGCGCCTCTCTCGCGCTGCTGGCCAAGACGCACTCGTAGTTGTCTGAAGCAGCACCAAAGAATCTGCTCAAACTCAATATCAAGAAATCGATGAACAAAAAGCAAAATTTAAAAATCGAAATTTCACACCTATCAGCTGTTGATGACGGTGCATTCGTTGGCTCTCGCGCCTCTCTCGCGCTGCTGGCCAAGACGCACTCGTAGTTGTCTGAAGCAGCACCAAAGAATCTGCTCAAACTCAATATCAAGAAATCGATGAACAAAAAGCAAAATTTAAAAATCGAAATTTCACACCTATCAGCTGTTGATGACGGTGCATTCGTTGGCTCTCGCGCCTCTCTCGCGCTGCTGGCCAAGACGCACTCGTAGTTGTCTGAAGCAGCACCAAAGAATCTGCTCAAACTCAATATCAAGAAATCGATGAACAAAAAGCAAAATTTAAAAATCGAAATTTCACACCTATCAGCTGTTGATGACGGTGCATTCGTTGGCTCTCGCGCCTCTCTCGCGCTGCTGGCCAAGACGCACTCGTAGTTGTCTGAAGCAGCACCAAAGAATCTGCTCAAACTCAATATCAAGAAATCGATGAACAAAAAGCAAAATTTAAAAATCGAAATTTCACACCTATCAGCTGTTGATGACGGTGCATTCGTTGGCTCTCGCGCCTCTCTCGCGCTGCTGGCCAAGACGCACTCGTAGTTGTCTGAAGCAGCACCAAAGAATCTGCTCAAACTCAATATCAAGAAATCGATGAACAAAAAGCAAAATTTAAAAATCGAAATTTCACACCTATCAGCTGTTGATGACGGTGCATTCGTTGGCTCTCGCGCCTCTCTCGCGCTGCTGGCCAAGACGCACTCGTAGTTGTCTGAAGCAGCACCAAAGAATCTGCTCAAACTCAATATCAAGAAATCGATGAACAAAAAGCAAAATTTAAAAATCGAAATTTCACACCTATCAGCTGTTGATGACGGTGCATTCGTTGGCTCTCGCGCCTCTCTCGCGCTGCTGGCCAAGACGCACTCGTAGTTGTCTGAAGCAGCACCAAAGAATCTGCTCAAACTCAATATCAAGAAATCGATGAACAAAAAGCAAAATTTAAAAATCGAAATTTCACACCTATCAGCTGTTGATGACGGTGCATTCGTTGGCTCTCGCGCCTCTCTCGCGCTGCTGGCCAAGACGCACTCGTAGTTGTCTGAAGCAGCACCAAAGAATCTGCTCAAACTCAATATCAAGAAATCGATGAACAAAAAGCAAAATTTAAAAATCGAAATTTCACACCTATCAGCTGTTGATGACGGTGCATTCGTTGGCTCTCGCGCCTCTCTCGCGCTGCTGGCCAAGACGCACTCGTAGTTGTCTGAAGCAGCACCAAAGAATCTGCTCAAACTCAATATCAAGAAATCGATGAACAAAAAGCAAAATTTAAAAATCGAAATTTCACACCTATCAGCTGTTGATGACGGTGCATTCGTTGGCTCTCGCGCCTCTCTCGCGCTGCTGGCCAAGACGCACTCGTAGTTGTCTGAAGCAGCACCAAAGAATCTGCTCAAAGTCAATATCAAGAAATCGATGAACAAAAAGCAAAATTTAAAAATCGAAATTTCACACCTATCAGCTGTTGATGACGGTGCATTCGTTGGCTCTCGCGCCTCTCTCGCGCTGCTGGCCAAGACGCACTCCCAGTTGTCGTCCAGAGTAACCACTAAAGGTTCTATGCACAGCTGCTATAAGCAACCCAAAGAACTGAAGCAACAAAATTTCGAAATACAATCTCTGCTACCCCTGTGCTACCCATGCTTTTGGCTGCTTAGGAAGCATCTAGGATGCTAAAAGAACCATTTATTCAGCGCAATTTCAAACCCGTGGCATGCACACAGAAAGAAAGACAGACGACATTTGGCGATTAGTTTGGTTAGACCAGGGCCACTGAGCAAGTATGCACTCCGTCGTGTGGGGGGTCCCTTTTAGTGGGGCCTCTTTAAGTGCTGCCTTTATGCAAGTTCAAGTTTGAACAGTTGCCCACTGTCCCCATCCCTAGTGGCAGCTCCACACCAAGTTTCAGATCATTTCATCCACCACAGCTCATTGTGCTGCCATGATATATTTTGGTGTGGTTTCTGCATCCAAATGCCAATTTTCCCATTTTCCCATCATCTCCATCCCTGGTGGCAGCAGCACACCAAGTTGCAGTTCATTCCATCCACCACAGCTCATTGTGCTGCAATGAGTTATTTGGGTGCAGTTTCCACATCCAAATGCCAATTTTCCCATTTTCCCATCATACCCAGGGCCACTTAGCAAGTATTTACTCCGTAGTGTGGGGGGGTCCCTTTTAGTGGGGCCTCTTTAAGTGCTGCCTTTATGCAAGTTCAAGTTTGAACAGTTGCCCACTGTCCCCATCCCTAGTGGCAGCTGCACACCAAGTTTCAGATCATTTCATCCACCACAGCTCATTGTGCTGCCATGATATATTTTGGTGTGGTTTCTGTGTGATAACGAGGTTCCGCTACCACTGGTGATACCGTGACACCCACGATACCAACCCTGTGATAGAGCTACCCCACCCGCGGACCTGGGGCGGCGATATCTACCTATACTCACTCACTCAACCAATATAACCTCGTGCCGAGCCAAGAATCGACACTGAAGACTTCTCTTGATCGTGCTGATACGCGAAAGCTTTGGATCTTCTCCTAGCGGCTTCTTCTGATTTGGTCCGACGACGAACGAGGCGACACACGACACGACGAAGCGTTCACGTGACGTGCGATACTGTGCTGCGTAGGGACACGGTGGTGAAGAAGAGAAAGAGAGTGTTCAACGAACCAACCGCCGGCGAAACTCACGAACGACGCGCGCACCCGCCTGGCCTGGGCGTTGCCGCAACACACGATCCGCACTGCTGCACCAGGGAGCCGGAGTGAGAACTCCAGATGCGCTCCCAACACACACAAAACTCACGCTCCAGGAAACTCAGCTAAGTCTCCGAGCACACCTCTACTCCAGAGTGACTGACTCGTGGCAGGGATTCAAACTGAACCCTCCACAAGCACTACACAAGCAAAGGCACCGT
>JASAMY010003784.1:0-12798 GCA_030248085.1 Paralinhomoeus sp. GSCO2_6 | reverse complement strand
CCCCCCTTGTAATTACACCCCTCCCCACCCTTGACGTGTGCAGTGTATTTTTCACTGGCTTAGGCACGTGCAGGCTTCACGCGCTTCGAGCCAACAAAGCTCCCCACACATCGCCCCTTCCAGTTTATCAGGCTCCTTTTATTTAGCCGCCCTCCCTCTAGAATTATTACACCCTTTCTTACAGCTCAAATGAAACAATTAGCCCTGGGCTAATTATAGGGTAGCGGTAATACTAAAAACTGTCACACAAATTGCCGTCAGATCTGCCAAATTACCCTGAAGTAATGTTTGAGTGTCCCTCGAAAACAAGCACCCCAAAACCAAATCCTGGGCCCGTATGCTGACAACAATTGGTGCTCGAATTTCAAACTAGAGCGCTCTAATTCAATCGGGGTTGGCAAACGATACGCCACTTGTATCCTTCAGCACGTAAGAATTAGAGTGGTATACGGTACTTGAATTAAAATTAGAGTGAGCCACTCGAATTAGAGTAGAGCGACGCACTTGAATTAGAGTGGCACACACACACACACATAAAATTAGAGTGCTCCTACCCACTCTAATTTGCCGATTGTGCTAGAATTGTTTGCGCACTTGAAACTCATCTTTGAAATTTGTTGGTTGTCATCATTCTATGGCCGCAAAGCGAAAGAATTTAGAGAAGAATTAAAAAAAAACTGACTGATGAGGAACTGTGTCAGCGGTTCTGTTTTGACCCCAAGACAATCTATCTCACGGGTCACGGATGTAGAGTAATTGTTGAGTATTTTTGAGTGAGATGTTGAAGAAACGTGTGCAGTTGAGTTCCGCTTGCACTCGTCCAGAGAATAGCGCCGATCAGACGCGACGCGATGTCGACGTTGAACCGACTGACGACAGCTTCCCATGCGGGATCCAAAGAGGAACAGCCCTTGATCGCCAGTAAGTTGTCGAGAATAAACCCCGCAGAGGCGTTCTTCTACTGCACCTGCCGCTCCCACGTCATACCACTGCTGCTCCTGTCTTTCGACGACGATTTCTCCATTTTTCAGCGCTTTCCTCGAGTCGACGACAAAATGAGCATGCAATTTTCAATTTGAAATTTTCGGGCGAGTGGCGTATCATCCTAACCCACTTTAATTAAATTTAGAGCGCTCAAATTTTTTTGTCAGCATACGAGGCCCTGGCTACGCCACTGTTACGGAGTGGGCTACGGCGGGGGTATCTTTCAAAACGTCGGCCACATGAAACACAGTTGGGAGAAGGCACTATTGGACAGTTTATCGTAGCAGAAACAAGAAACAAACTGAGCACAATTGCTGCTCTGCGACTCTTCTAATTCACTGACAGATTATACGTGAATTCCTATTTCTTCTCCACGTTTGTGGTGCCGTCTTTCTTAGTTGGTACAGTAGTCTCCGAGCAACATAGGTATGTCCAAGCAAGCGTTGTTCAATGCAAACAGCACCCAATCCTGCCGGAGTCGTCGACAAAGAGGAGACGGCCGCCGACGACGATGACGCGACTCGACTCGACCGTCGCCAGCAGCGCCAAGACGGCCAAGAGGGTCGTCAGCGTCCAGACGGCTGCGGGCCGCATTCTGTCCTATGCTGCCTAGCTCCTTTCTGACGTCAACAGCGGTAGCGGTAGCGAGAAGTTAGATTGGGGGCCGGCCGGCCGACGGCTACGCGGCAATTTGGGCGTCGCCGTGGCCGTTTCCAGGCCCACAAATGGGCCTCGTGCTTTCTCCCTCTCTGCTGACGGCAAATTGGGCGCGTCAAGAGTAGGTAACGCGAGACAACGTCGGTCGCGCACCGCGCGCGCGCGTCATTTAGGCTGATTGAGAGGCCTCATTTGGCCGTCCCACGCTCCACCCAGATAGCTAGGGAAAAGCCGTGTATGCGCCCCCACCCCCCCCCCCCCCCCCCCACCCTTCCGGGAGGGGCCCGCTGCCAAGGCTAACAAGGCCTGGGCAGGGACCGCCACAGCGGGGAGCCGCGCCGCCGCAGCTTCAAATAACAAGTAAGCAGCTTGGACCCCAGCCCCCTCGCCCTAGCTAGGAGACTAGCTGGGTCTACGAGATAAAAATCGCGCAGCGCCCCACTGACGCACGCGCGAACGCGCACGCACGCACTCGCCCCCTCCCACTAGTCAGCCCCCTCCCGCGTGTAACGTACTTCCTCCACACGGCGCACACGGGCACTGTTGGAAACCAAAAACGACGTCGTATAAAGAGAGACGGAACGGAGGCGAGCACACGCGCGTCTACTACCGTATGCCTCCGTTTACGTGGGCGGCTGGAGCGCGTTGGGGGAATCAATCAACCGTTCTTGCGCGTAAATAGACCAAATTGAGAGTGGTGGGCGCGCAAAATAGCCATTTCCTCAGCGGCCGCGCAGTTTTTGTTGTTTTCACTTCGGGTCGTCGTCAGCATATGTAGGTGGTGGGCTTAAAATAGATAGAGAGAGGTGACGGCCGAGATAAGAACGAAGAACAAACGAGCGAGAGAACCATAAATTCGCGCGAGGTGTTGGAAGCCGCGGAGGTGGGGGGCAGATGGGGGGGGGGGGACGGTTCGGCTCCTAGAGGACGCTGCACTTGCTCTTTTTCTTCTTTTTCACCTGCAGCGCCGCTCGCGTCGCCGTCTCGAACACCTCGCGGACGCCCTGCGGGTTAGAGGAGAGAGGAGCGGATGTCGAGTAGAGGGACAACTCAGACAGAGAGACAGGCAGACCGACACACACACACGCACACATGCACACACACACACACACACACACACACACACACACGCACACACACGCACACACATGGACAAAAGGTGGCGAGGGTGGTGGGAGTCTGCTTAACCTCATAGCTTCTGCAGGGGGGGGGGGGACACACAACAATTGCAGCACACGGGCCGCGGGACACGCACCTCCTTGGTCTTGGCGGAGCACTCCAGATAGGCGTATGCGCCGATCTGGTCGGCCATGGCGCGCGCCTGCTCGCTGCGCACGGGCTCCTGCTTCATCTTCGTCAGCTCGCGCCGAGTCTGCTCGTCGTTGCGCAGGTCCTTCTTGTTACCCACCAGGATGATGGGCACGTTCGGACAGAAGTGACGCACCTGCACACGCCCATCTATGTGCGTGCGTGCCTGCGTGCGTGCGTGTGGGTCAGTGTGTGTGTGTGTGTGTGACGGTGCCATCGTTTGTTGACGGGAAGAGACGAGTGAATTATTCACGCCAACCCAGCCCAGCCAAAGGTTGCGTGTCTCGAGCCAAATAGGCAGGGCTCACGCCATCCCGCTCGAAATAAATCTCCAATTTTGCTCCTGTCCTCCTGACCGACCAACACATTATCCTATAGCTGGCCTAGTGTGTTGCGTGCGGTGTAAGCCTGCTGAAGAAAACAAAAAACAGCTGCTGCTGCTAAGCTAGCCGCCTTGCTGCCGTCTAGCTGCATAGGTGTGCAGGCCCCTTGCGAAATGTCCAACACCCAACACGAGCCCTTGTTTGCTTTGCTAGGCCCATCCTTTCTTTCGGGATGAGTGGTATGGAACAGCGAGCCAGTCGGCTCGCTGTTCCATACCATACCAGAAAGTTTGCTGATTCACCCACCACGACGCGATAGCGCGCCGACATAGACACCGCGGCATTACGCAGAAGGCAGGAAGGGGTGGCATGGTGTCAAGGTCGCCCCACCCAACTTGACGCCCGTTACGCATAGACGCGACGGAGATATCTTTTCAAGACAGACAGACAGCGGGAGACTCTGTTGCCAAATATAGGGCATGTTTTCGCAACAAAAATTTGAGAAATTCGTGGGAATGACGCACTTCTCGAGGCGGCCGCTTATCAAAACGGAGAATGTGATGTGCATGTGGAATGCCAACACCGTAAAAATGCAAAACGAAAAAACATGGCTTTTAACAGTAGATTCACTCAACGCGCACCCCAACCTAAGTACAAGACTGCCAGAAAAGAATGCCCTGTCTATGCACGATAGAGCAGTTGTGTACAGCGCTTTAAAAGCCCCGGCAGTTGCACAACCCAAAAAGCAACTACAGAACGCCGCTTTGAATGGGTGAGTCAATGCGTCACAGCACTGCAGTATGATTTGTCCACATGACTAGTCATGGTGTTCATTGAGTGCTCACTCGGGCGCGATGTACGTGCGTGCGTGCGCGTCATACCAGTAACTGGGGGGTTTGGGGAGGGGTACGGTGGTATCCCCACTTTTTTTCAACACCCATCCAACCTCGCCCCCCCCCCAACCCCCCAGAATTTTCCCAAGGGATTTTCACTCTGTCTAAAACGATAAGTGAGTAAATGTTGGCGTATTTCAGTGCTTTTCAGTGTTATATGACCATAAAACAGCTAAACAACCCTGTTTATATCCTATTTATACCCATTTTTGACCAAAAAGCACCAATATAACTAAAAAAATGGCCAGCTACCCCCACTTTTTGCCCACCCCCCGAATTCGGCCGTGTTCCCCCCTCCCCCCCGTCCAGACACGGTTACAGGTATGGTGCGCGAGTACCTGCGACTGCGAGACGCACACAGCGTGTACCTCGGGGGTCCACTTCTCGGGTATGTTCTCGAGGGAGTCTGGCGAGTCGATGCTGAAGCACATGAGAATCACGTCCGTGTCGGGGTAGGAGAGCGGCCGCAGTCGATCGTAGTCCTCCTGTCCAGCCGTGTCCCACAACGCCAGCTCCACCTAACACAGTGACCTGCTTGTTCGTGGCTCTTCATTCGCATATACATAGGCGCAACTGGGTAGGTACAGAGGTCAGGTGTCCAAGTGACCATCGAAGCTGGGGGAGGGGGTGAATCTCGGATTCTGAAAAGTCGATGGGGGTGACCTGCACGGGCAAATTTGATGCAAATTCTCGGTTTCCCAGCCTCAATAATGACCGAGAGAATGCTTCGTGTATGCTGAAAACACAGCGCTGCAGGCAAAAATCAGGCAAAATTTTTGATACTATGATACAAGAAATACTGCTCACAGGCCTGAAACGGTTGGGTCTGAAGTCAGGG
Organism: Paralinhomoeus sp. GSCO2_6; assembly: GCA_030248085.1. NCBI lineage: Eukaryota > Metazoa > Nematoda > Chromadorea > Monhysterida > Linhomoeidae > Paralinhomoeus > Paralinhomoeus sp. GSCO2_6. Next base: position 7,795 of record JASAMY010003784.1, on the reverse strand, counting down.
GAGGGTGTTTCGGGGTTCGATTTGAGGGCGGGGGGGGGGGGGTCTAGCGACCCCCGGGTGAAATGTTAGGGATAGGAAATTGTACGCTGACGCGTATGCCCTGATTGTGAAGGGGAAGGAGTCGAAATGGCAGATTCGCACCAAAAATAACGCGCAAATGGGTACTCTTTGGTCCAAAATTGGTCAAGATGAGGCTTAGAACTTTTTACTCGTTTACTCGTTTTACTCGTTTACTTCGTACTCGTTTCATTACATTCATTAAAAATGAAACAAAGCCACGTATGTTCAGTGCTCACCCAATTTTTTCAATATTGAGAGAGGGCCGGGATGACAATGGCCGGGGGGGGGGGAATGCTCCCGCAAAAAAGCGGGACAGCTATAGTCAGTGTTGGTGAATCCCCCCCCCCCACCCCACACCACCTCCCCCTGTGCCCAATGCAAGACTCACAGCCCCTCCCAGCTTTACTCGATCCTGCACTGATTGCAAGTTACCTACCCCTGCTGAGCATGGGCCAGTAGGGAATTTTGACGCCTTATAGGAGCATTTCCAGTCAAATCATCTAAGCATGTGCCTGCGACGCTGTTTCTTTGTTTTAAAACCTTGGGAGATCGTTTATGGCCAAAATGTCAAGAAATTGTGCGGCCTATGGCACAGTTTTTAAGACATCCGAGGCATTTCAGAATTGAGACTTAACTGGTGTGAAAACCATCTTGCTAAACCCCCTTTGACTATCAAAAATCTCAGATTCTACCCCCCCTCCCATACAGTTTTAATTCAATGGTCAGTTACCCCTCTTCCCCCACACCCCAGATGGTCTCCGAGCCGAGTCCGAGTCCGACCCTCCCCCTAACCCCCCCCCCCCACCCACTTGAAGAAAACCCGGTTACATGTAAGAGTTCGAGTATCGAGTCGAGAAATAACGGCTAGCCTTGCCATCTGATTGGGACCTCTACTTTCGTTGGCAATTGCCAGCATCGGCCTCGGCCTCGCACCGGTGGACATCAAAACCGCCTTGTCACTGTCAGGGAGCGGACCTGCTTTCCGTCGACCTCGATATCGGCCACGTAATTCTCAAAGACGGTGGGCACGTAGACGTCGGGGAACTGGTCTTTGGAGAAGACGATCAAGAGACACGTCTTGCCGCAGGCGCCGTCGCCCACGATCACCAGCTTCTTTCGAATCGCCGCCATCTTTTAGCTAGCTGTCCCTAGCCCTCTAGCTGCTGAGCCGCCGCTGCAAAGCCGCGCCTCTCTAGCTCGTCGACCCGCGCTACACACCACAACGCCCAAGACGATGACACAGCACGAGCCCGGCAACGGGAACGCAACGCACACACTGACGCCGACGCACGCACCGACACACGACGACGCCCCAACCTACAACGTACGAGACGACGCTTTATCGATTCGAAAGTGTGTATAAAGTGCGGCTCGAAGGAAACGGTATGTACGAGGGCGGCCAATTGCGCGCGAATACGAATTCACGCGGTATGATGGATCCACAACAACAAAAAGCGTCGCGGACAACTTCGAGCGACTCCAGCGTCGTGCGGTTAGGCGTTGGCCAGCCCCTTTCGTTCACCTTGTTGCCCTGCTTGAAGCAGCTTGAAGCTTGAAGCAGCATGCCTGAATTTTCGCCTGCAGCGCTGTGGTTCTCTTTTAACTCACGTTTGATTTGGAAGGGAGCTCACAAATGCCGTCATTTTTGTCTATTCCATAGTAGTGTAGTTTGGGTGGCGAAAAAAAAATGACCTTCTCCCCCTCTGTCGGAGAATCCTGGATCCGCTAGTGCCTGCTTCTCCCACAAAGAAGCAATGCGTTTTTTGTCTGTTGCGGGTGTTGTCTGTCCCGTTCTTGGAATTGGAATTGATTCCTCAACGGTGTCGGTGTGTACGGCGACGCGGAAGGTTAATGCTGATCTCCAATGCAAAAACACAAAAAACGTTACAAGCGCAAGTCAAAAGAAAGGCTTAAGCGTAAACCTGAGCAGGCAATAGTGCAATACGACATGTGTTTGCAGCCTTCCGAATGTACGTACGTCAGACGCTACGTCGGTGCGATCGAGTGGTTCAACGCTCAGACCGACCTCTGCAACCGATACCAGTGGACGTACCGCATTCCAGACTCGCATGTACATGTGTACATGCCAGATACTCTCTCGCCTTTGCATTTCTTTTAGCATTCTGTGCACGCATGTCTGTGTCGGGCTCGCGATTTTAGACAGCGCTTGTTCAGTGCTGGAATACTTCGCAGTATGGGAGTGAATAACGGCATTCGCTGTAGAGCAGTGGTTGTCGCATGCTTCGTTATTCTGGCGCGCTCCAGAGAAGCGGGCGAACGGCTGGCGGACGTGCCGCAGGCGAGGCTCAACCAGATCAGACACGGCACCGCTTACGAACCCGAGATGGCAGACGCCAACTGGTGGGAGACGAGGTGCGTTTTCCGGCGCAGTTACGCGAGCGCGAGCACGAAATTTGAAAGCACCACACTCTAAAGGCTGGAAGACACGTCGAACCGCGTAGAGCCGCCGCCTGCCGACTGGACGCCCTACACGCTCGAGACCGGTTACTGTAACAGGTCGCATTATTTTCCTGTTTAACGTAATTTTTCGTTGTTCTTTTTTTTTCTACGAGTTGTGCTAACTTCTGCAAGCTTGCTTCATAGCTCCGAACCAATGCTGCATTCATTGCTTCATAGCTCCGAACCGAACGAACCAATGCTGCATCCACTACAAGCAGAGTGCGTCTTTAGAAAGTATGTGACCGTAGACGAGAATTACGGTGATTTTATCGTGTTGGGGCCCACCGATCGCCAAGGTCAGGTGGGCACCGCTGTCCGGCCGCTGTGCGTCGACGGACTCATGCGGGCCTGGATTGAAACCGGTTTGGAGCCCAATTTATCGCTCGCAGCGCTGGACACGCGCAACGTGTATACGGTAAGCGTAAATTTTGTAACAACAGGAAAATCGCATTGTTCTGAGTCAGCATATAGGCGGTCATGACCGAGCAAGACGCGTGCGCTGTGGAGCGTACGCTAGCGCCGCAGTCCGAGGAGGCGCAGCAAGTCTACCACCACGTAGATGAGGGTGCGTGCGTGCGTGCGTGCGTGCGTGCGTGCGTGCGTGCGCAGTGGGCGTGCGTGCGTGCGTGCGTGCGTGCGTGCGTGCGTGCGTGCGTGCGTGCGTGCGGAGTGGGCGTGCGTGCGTGCGTGCGTGCGCAGTGTGCGTGCGCGTGCGCGTGCGCGCGTGCGTGCTGGCGCAGTGTGTGCGCGCGCGCGTGCGTGCGCGCATGCGTGCGTGTTGCGTGCGTCTGCGTAGCGTGATCATTCCGTTCAGTCCTGTGGCCCTTTTTGCTGCCGACGCAGCCGACTGCACTTTTCCATCGCCAGCATCCAGCCTCGGCGCCTTGTCTTCTGAGCATGAAACTATTCTCGAACGTGCAGCACCGAGTCGGCGTAGAGGTATGCACTAGGGATGAGCGCGGGCCGGGCCGGCCCGGGCCGGGCCTGCGTTTTGAGGGTGCGGGCCGGGCCGGGCCGGGCCGGACGTTCTTGGCTGGCCAACGTAGATAGCTACCTATGTAATGCATTGTAAAAGTACCTATCGGCGACTAGGTATTCTGCACCGCATTAGCGACTTACGACGCGCGTCTTTAGCGCTCAAATGGCGCAAAGGCCGTAAATTGGTTGTGAACTGCGGTTCTGAGAGGTGGACGCGCCATTCCATTAAGTGAATCCCGCGAATTGGCATACGGTATTTCAGTAAATTGTACACTGTAGTGACTGTACTAATTTCGTGGGGCGGGCCGGGCCGGGCCGGGCCTGCGATATTGAGCAGTTGGACGGGCCGGGCCGAGCCTGCGTTTTGAGGGTGCGGGCCGGGCCGGGACGGGCCGGACTATCTGGCGGGCCGGGCCGGGTCGAGATGTGCAGGCCCGTGCTCATCCCTAGTATGCACACGTATGCTGTAGACAAATGTATGCAGGGGTGTTCGCAAGTTGCACGTCGTTACCCACCTGTGTGTCTCTACGCAGGGATTATTCGTACCAAACGCGGAGCTGCCGTTCTTTCACCTGGGCGTCGTCAACCGATTCGAGGCACAATCGGCGTCGACGCTTTGTAAGCTGCCCGCCAACGCCATTCTTGGTTGGCCCGACGCGCCGCTGAACTTTTCGTGTTCTCTTTGCCAACAGGGTGTTTTTTTTTTAATGCCAAGCAATCTCCGGTATCCTGTACATCAGCGATATTGTACACCGAGTGCGCGCGTCGCGGCATGAGCCAGGCGCGATACTCACCCGAATTGAAAACGCTGCCGCATCTCATGGCGACCGAGGTGCTGCGCCAGGGCGAATTTGGCCCCATACAAGAGGATTTCATCAACAAAAATATCGTCTCCATTTGGGTGGACCCCGACCGAAGCAAGTGAGTGGACAGCGGCCCGCACGCACGCACGCACGCACGCACGCGCCGATCAAATCGTCACTGCTCTCAGAAATCGTGGCCTGATTGCGTTCGGTCGCTCTTTGCGGTTGCTCTGTAGCTACATCAACAGTGGAGACAGTCCTTGGGAGCACATCTTCTGGCCGGTGAACGACGAGCTCTTCTTCAGACGGGCAAACCCCGGCCATCTGTGGGGATTCTCCGCGCAAATCCTGGTGCGTTGAGCAGAGTAACACGTACCTACATTTACTTTAGATATTTTTTGCATAGAATTATTACGAATTCTTGTCGTGCTCTCGTGAGTGCTGCACTTTAGGCGGTTTTCCCAGATGGTCGTGTGGCCAGCTCTCCCAAAGTCGCGACTATGCCTCCAAACTCCTTTGACTTGATCAGTGTAGAAATTGACTCGATCGTCGACGGACTGAATTCCCACATAACAGCTCGAGATTCCACGAGGTTGACCTTCGTCTGCCTGCCTGCCTTTGGGCAACGGAGGAATTCAGTAGGTGCTGGAGGCATTCAGTGAAGCCTACAGACGCGCCAAGCAATCGAGCAAAGGGCCGATGAACGCGATCAGACGTCTATCCATTGCGAACAACTCGCGCTACTGCCCACTCTTGAATTTCTCATTATCAGTCCTGAAGAGGAATTTGTGCATGACATCGAGAGCCGACACTACAGGAAGGTGGGTTCGGTGCTGTCTTGTCGACACAGGCCCCTACATCCATCGGCAGCAATTATGGCAGCCACGTAGATAACGTAGGTATTTGCTGAGTAAGGCCAATAGTTGTGGTATCAGGTCGGCACACAGCTGTGCACATGTCTGATAGCGCCCGCGCGCCATGCAGACGAATCAATTCAGGAGAAGCAACACCGTCTGCTGAAGAGTCCCGGCAAGGAGTACTCCAAGTTCAGCTTTCAGCCACACGACTACGCCTATCGAATTAAAGGTACGCAAGCACCTTCCACCCCTACATACACTGTATGTGTCTCCTCTCAGAATGCGGAATACAAAAGTGTAAGCGCCTGTGCGGGTGCGCAGGTCGAACGGTTTGTTGTTGGATTAGGGGCAACGCTAGGAGGCCATCAATGTAGCCCATATAGTGTACCCATATCCATGACGCCTTCCTGTCTAGAGCCGCGCAATTAGCCAGACTTTTGAAAGAACGCCATCTGTAATCTAGGGCAGCGATGGCACAAGAAAATCCTTCGAAAGGGAAGTCCTCGGTCTAGTGGGCCCATCAAGAATCAAACCCAGGGTCTTGCGCGCAAGAGGCCGATTCTTTACCCGGTCGGATGGTATTTAGCATTCTAGACAGCGCGGACGTGTGTCGAGTGCCGGTGGCGCAGGAGCGGAGGGCGCAACGGCGGCAGGCGGTGGCGCTGGGCATGCCTCTCTTTCGCAAGTTCTACGTCGAGCTCGAGTACTCGACTGTCGGCCCCAGGTGGCTCATTATCGGCCGCAAGAAGACACACTGCCCTTTCCCTTGAACAGGAAACTGGAATGAGAGAACACGGACCGCCAATCCAGTTGTTTGTGCGAAGGGTGTCAGATTGTCGGACAGCTGCGAACCTTTCCGTACTGGAACGCGCCAGAATATCAAAACATGCGAGAACCAGTGTCCGTACACAGTGTCATCAGAAAGGCGACTAGGTAGCTGATCAGATCGCAAATCAGTTTTCAATCTCGTCGTTCAGCGAAGCAGCTGATCTTCCACACCTCCTAAACGAAGTCGGCAAAAGGCGGCACAGTCAAATAGAGCAAAGAAAGATACACAATACCATATGCTCATTCCTTCTGTAGTTCTTGAAGTATTTGGTAATTCGAGAAATCGAGAAAATCGAGAAATTCGAGAAAATTGAAGTATTTGGGAATCTCCTCAATCGCTACGCGCTGCGGAGTGTCATTTAAACGAGCAAGCCACTCTTCGAACTGCTCGTAAGGTGGATCACGAACCGACAAAGAATCGACGCAAAAATTCGGCCTAAAACTATTGGTGAGGGGGAACAACTGGATGTTCCGTACTTCAATTTGGACCGAAATTCATCTGCCCCCAGGAGTACCTGTAACTGGGCAGGGGAGTTCGGGGGGGGCGGAGAATTCTCAACCACTCCCCCAACCCCCCCCCCCAGAATTTTTCCAAGGGATTTTCACTCGGTCTAAAACGATAAAAGTGAGCAAATGTTGTGTATTTCAGTGCTTTTCAGTGTTATACGACCGTTAAACACTACATAACACTGTTTAAGAACTTATTTACACCCATTTTTGACCAAAAAGTACCAGTATAACTAAAAAAATGGCCAGCTACCCCCCACTTTTTTGCTCCAGCAGGCCCCCTCTAGCTTCGAATAGGACCACGGTCCGTTGAAGGTAGTCATCTGTGTGAGGGATAATGGGCGTGAATCCCCCCCCCCCAAGCAAGCCATCCCGTCAGGCCGAAAAAGAGCGAGTACAAGGAAGCAGCTGCAGCCGCCCTTGCAGCGGTCAGGGGTATGGTTGATTCTCCAATTGTGCCATCTCCACTGCGCATAAAAACAGCAAATATCAGCCAAAACGCAGACCTTCTTTCCAAAGCGACCAACAAGTCAATAGAATCATTGTTAGACTTCAGATTTTCAGTCATCAAATACTCCAACAGCGTGAATAAATGTCCATTGAGCTCGGTGTCATAAATCCCTATAAACAAATCGAATTGAAATTGTTCCCATGCTCCTCAATTGCAACACCGCCACTGCTCGTTTCCGCCCTACCAGTCCCCCCCCCCCCCCCCCTGGACGTTTCCCCCTGCCATTTGCGCCCAGGTCGTCTCCCCCTGCCAAAAAAATGTAATATACCGTAACTCCTCCAAATAGCCCCCGGGACACTATTTTTTCAACCTCTCCATACCCAGGGGCACTATTGAAGGGGGGCTTCTATTATTTCAACCTAAAAAGTTTGAATGGTAATGCTAGTTTCGCTGTCAAAATTGCCGATTTTTTGGTGATTTTCTATCACTTCTGCCACATTTAATGGTTGATTTACCGTTAATAGTTGCTGAAACGTACTATTATTTGTTAGTAGTAGTGTGTGTACACGATATAGATGTACCTACCACTATATTTTTGCCGATAAAAGGCACATGGCACAACATACCCCTTACCCCCGGGGGGCACTATTGGAGGGGGGGGACTATTGGAGGGGGGGTTGTATTGGAGGATTTACGGTAGGCCAGGTGCTGCTGCTGAACGACAACGAAAATTTCGCATTGAGCAAAAGCCACCTGTCTGAGTGTCTCCGCCCAGCAGAATGCGATACATTCACAAAAAAATGGCACCGCGCGGAAGTTGCAGAGACACCACGATGCACCTCTGCCCTCCA
>JASAMY010002186.1:0-12779 GCA_030248085.1 Paralinhomoeus sp. GSCO2_6 | reverse complement strand
GCGGGTTTGGCGGTTTCGCTTGAATTTAATTAAATCTGTTGTTTATTCTGTGGACTTTTTTAGGAAAAGCGATGCAATGCGACGCACTGGCCCCAGCGGAATTGGATGACGATAGTATCACCACGCAATTGAAATGCGTCTCCAGAAAATTGGAGGAAACGAAGGACAGCAAGACTGTAGTGGGCTTCAGGCTGAATTTGGGCAAATTGAAAGGTGGGAAAACTATATCAAATTTCTACAAATGGGTGCTGTATATCCAATTTGTATTCTAACAATTCAATGAAAAGTTTTGTGCTAGCTTGGATGTACAAAAATAAAATGCATTTGCAACGAAAGGGAGCGTGTGCGTGTACGCAGCCTTTTGAAGCCTGTAATAAATGTAGTATAGGCACGTTGTGCGCATTGAGCAATTGGTCTATTATTATTATTGCATTATGTTTTCTGTGATTTTTATTTCTCTTTCTGCGTCCGTTACCCAAACTTAGGCTGCGCAAATTGAGGCAAACGTCTGACGGCGCGGGACGTGCAGCAGTTGATGCTGTTCCTGAGCTGCGGTTCCGCCGCTGCCGTTCGACCTCAATGGTTCAGCCTAACGAGCCTTAGGAAACAGGTCTCGCATGTCGTCCTCATCGTGGGGCACGTCCAGCCACAACACGATGCTTCCGCGGCACTAGACAACAATGTATGGTATGAGAAAGTGGAGCTGCAGTGATTCTCCACTCTGCGCTTGTCCATGTCCAGTCTAATAAGTGATCTGGAATCTAGGTCTTACTATGGGGCATATAGGTGCCCCACTGCCCATGGATATTGGGGCAGGAGAGGTGTAAATAAATTGCCAATAATATTTTTTGAAGAGGGAGGGGGAAGATGGGGATTTTCGGGATGCAGCTTTGCGGGATGAAATTGCGTATATAAATATTTGCGTAATAAATAAAATAATTGCGTAAAAAAATATAAATTTGTTCAACTCAAAATGAGCTTATCATAGCTGAAAATGTGATCTGGAAGTAATTTCTGTTCTTAGAAGCTACAAGGCTGCAATTTTTTTCATTTTCACAAGAAAAATAAACTGGAGGCTCTGGAGAAGCGAAGGCCAGTGGAGGGTCATCCCTAGTCTTTCTGGGTACGGTTGGCCAGGGGTTGGGTGTGCGGTGTGCCCCCCCCCCTTCTTTCAAGGACAGGCATGATTCTTTCCGTAATCATACCGTCTCTGAACTCAACCGTTCAGCTGGACGCTCTCCACGCTCGTCTGCCCTTCTGCCAACGAACCTTTCGGGAGTGTCTGCTGCTGGACAATAGTTCTGGCGATTTCATGCGCGAGTTTCAATTCGTCGTCACGCCTTGGCTGGAGCGACTCAGGCGGAAGCTGGGCGCCCAGCTCGACACCTCCGACTCCTCCACGACACCTCAGAAGACTGCCGGACCAACTCTCCCACTGGACGTTGGGCCCACCAAAGTGGACTTAGTGCTCTCTGGGCAGGAGCAGCTAGAAATGGACTATTCTTTTCCGAGCTCGGATGACAATAACATGGACGACAGTGTCGACTACAGTCGACCAGGAGGCTATGAGAAGCCGACCGTGGATAGCCCTGTGTTCTGCGTCGACTGCGAAATGTGCCTCACGGGGCACAGCCGGCACGTGCTGACCAGAATCTCTGTGGTGCGTTGTAAAAGTTGGACCGACGGAAGTTTTTGGATTTTGGAGTGGAACTCGCTCGGGCTAGCGAAAATTGTGCCAAGCGGGGTGGGTGGGGGTAGCAGCGGTTGCTGTGGCTTGCTACCCCCCCCCCGAGAACTATGAAACTTCCCAACCTCCACCCAAATAGCGCCATTTGTCCCCTTTGGCAAAATGACTAACCATTTACACGGCGTTGTGTTATCTTTCACCCAAATATTTTCAAGTGTGTACTCAAGTGTGTTGTTGATCCCCACTGCAAAAAGTCATTTATTTTTGGTTACGCGTTTAAAATTTACACTCTACCCCACCCCTTCCCTATGCCACACCCAGTCGCTGGTTATTTCTGGGGGGGGGAGGGTCAGGACAACTTCGTGTTGACAAAGGTTGACAAAGGGGTTTCAGGTGGACGAGAGTGGTTCGATTGTGCTGGACGAATTGGTGAAGCCCCGCGAGCTGATTAGGGACCATCTGACCAAATTCAGCGGTATTACACATGCGATGCTTGAGGGCGTCACTACAACACTTGAGGTACGCAATTTTGTTTGGAAAACTTTGTTTGACATAATTTTAGTTGTATGTTTGGACGTCGCTCGCTCGCCGCAGCAGTTATACAGGCGGAATCTTTTTACATGTAGGGTGTAACCTGTAACTGACCCTTTGGGGGGGGGGGGTGTCCGTAATGGCAAATAAGTGTTCATTAAAATACCGTCTAAATATGAACTTTTGTAGTCAAAATGAAGTCTAAATAGCGAAGCATAGTGGGGCGAGTAAATGACCCTTGGGAGGGGTTTCCGGAGCAAAAACTGGGGGATAGATGATATTTGTTGACCTAAATAGTGTCTAAATTGGCACTTTTTTGTCAAAGTAGGGTCTGAATAGTGATATTTAGGTGTCCACGTTCATATAACACGGGTAAGTACTGAAAAACACCAACAGTTACTCACTTTTATCAGTTTAGACAGTATGGAAAACTAGAAATTTTGTGGCGGGTGGGTTGTTGGGTGGGGGTTGAGAAAGTTGTGGGGGTTGGAGGGAGGGAAACCCCACCCAACCTCCACCACAGTTAACAGATACGCTCGGGTGCGTGCACATTGCTGTGTGTGGCGCGGGCGCCTAAGTAACAGTTGACAATGAAACGGAGTTGATTGGCATAAGTAAGAATGCTAATACTATAGCAGCATAAGAACCCGAAGTGAAACATGTAATGGAGCACTTGCATACACACGAATTTGCACCCATTTCAGGACATTCAAGACGTGTTGGCCTATTTACTGCCCAAGGATGCGATTCTGTGCGGTCACACGTTCTCCTTTGACCTGAAAGCGCTGAAGCTCTACCACCCGTTAGTGGCTTTTTTATATTTTATATTTTTTTTTCATTTTGATGGACTCATTTCTTGCCCTATGTGTTGTTTCGTCGTTTTCGCAATTTTTGCAGTTTTTGAAAATATTCCATGCACTTTCGGTGTAATTTTTTTTAAAATTCGCACATTTCAGCTACGTGATAGACCTGACGAGGATTTTGAATATCAGTGGGAATTTCGCTCTCAAGTCCAGTCTGAAGACGCTGACGAAACAATTCCTCGGCAGGGACATTCAGTGCTCTTCTAGGGGACATTGCTCAGTTGAGGACTCCAGCGCAACACTGGAACTTCTCAAGTTGAAACTGCGCAAGAGGTACGCCCTCCCCTCCCCCTCAGGTTCATCCATTCTTGCCCCCCCCCAATGCCTGTAACCTAAGGGGTGTGGTGTCCTCAGTCAGAACTCGACCAGTCCGCCCCCCAGAAGTTTCATATCAACTCTGAAAGAAAAAACACCAAAATATCGCTATTTGGACGTGTTCACCAAAGTGCAAAGTTAAGACGACATCTTGGTGCAACATCTGTCCACCCCAATCCTCTCCCCCCCCCCCCCAGTGACCAGTATATAAGTTCTCGATCTGTTCATCCCTGCCCCCCCCCCTCCTATTTTGCGAGCGGAATTTGGAGATGCAACAGGTACAGATGTGTGGATGTGTGTGTGTATGTATGATTCCAGTAGCGGATCCAGGAATGGGTGCTTGCGCACCCCTGAAGGTTTGCAGCTTTGTGTACGGCAACGTGGCGCTGGGCTGGGACTACGCGGCCTTCGCACGCCGCAGCGGACGGGACCCCTCGACCGGCGGCCGAATCCTCAACCATTCCCAGCATTCCTCCTCGTCGTCGTCCACGAAAAGCCCCGCCGACCAGGAGAAGCTGGCGAAGCTAGCTGAACGCGCGAAAGCTAGCGCTGGCGGCGCCGTCGAACCGGAAAGCGCTTCGGGTTCGGAAGCGGATTCCGAGGAAAGCGCGCCGCCCAAGAAGGCGGCCAGACGCTGTGAAATGCGGAAAGGAGAAGAAGGAGGAATGCAGGCAGAAGGCGCGGAGAAGGCGACGACGGAATGCGGCCAGTGCGGAGGCGCGACGCGACGCGCCTGCGGCATTCCAAAGTGCGCGTGCGCGAGTCTGAAGCTGGCCAGGGAGGGCGAATGCTTCGAATGTCTCCTCAAAGCGGCCAGGAAGCACAAAGCCGAGCAAAAGCCGAGTTGCGCATCGGAGCAGTTGAGGTGCGTCCTTTGTGAAAGTGCGTGCGTGCGTGAAAGTATCCGCTATGCGATAAGAAACTGAAAGCCTTCTAGAACAACCCAATGTGTGTTTTTTTTACGTACAGCAAACCTATCCCCTTAAATATGCGGGTTTAAAGACAGTGTTTTATGATGTAACGCAGTCATACCTGTAACTGGGGTGGGGTTTGGGGGGGGGGGTTCCCTCCCCCCAGAAGCTGAGTTTGACCCTACCCACACCCTCCCCAACCCTCCCCCCAGGTTGTCCTGAACCCCCACTCAGCCCCCCAGACTTTTTTGGAAACTTTCTACTACTTACTTTAATGACAAATAAATGCGTTTTGTAGTGTTTTTGAGCAAAAATCGAGCCCGAAAAGTATCTATATTGCGTTTTTTACAGTGTATTTTGACTAACAAGTACCTATTTTCATGTATTTACAGTGTATTTTTGACTTAAAATCGACCAAAAAGTGCCTATTTTTTCTTCGCAGACCCCCCTCCCTCCATTCTCCATTTTTTCACCCCACCCACCACCCCCTCCAGAGAGTGCTCGAACCCTCCCCCCAGGTCCAATTCCCGGTTACAGGTATGAATGCAGTGTATATCTGTCAGTAAATTCAGCAATTTCTCCCGTCCCTTCAGAGGCGCCAGCGCGACAACTCACATTCACGACTTTCTGGACCACAGCGAGGGCCACTCTATGACTGAGATTTTCAAAATGCGGCGTCGCAAGTTCCTGCATTTGGGCGGCGACGGCAGCCCCTCTAATGAGACTCCCACCGAGATACTGTCGCAATTCTGCGGAAGACTCCTCGAGAACGAATTGTCAGTGCTGGAGACGAGAGTGGACCCAACGAGGGCAGCGGACTTTGACGACAGCGTCTCAAAAGTGGTCTATTCGGCGGCGAAAAATGCAATTATCGCCGTGGTGCTGTTGGCAGAGGCGGCGCCCGCCAGGTGTATGCTGACGAGCAAGCGGTGGTGATCACTGATCGCTACTCTGTCCCTGATGATCCCCGAAATTGTTGATCAATGAATTGGTGGGACGCGAAACGGTTTAGAGAAGGACTGGTGGGACAAGGTCGCCAGTTTGCTGTAGTACAAAGATGGAAAAAGAATAGTGTGTGTGTGTGTAGGGTGGTGGGCATACCTGTAACTGGGGGGGGGGGGGGGTGCCACCCCACTATTTTTCCAACCCCACCCAACCATACATGTAACCGGGTTTTTAAAGTGGGGGGGGGGAGGGTCGGAGACCATTCTGGGGGGCGTGGGGGCACGCAGATTTTAAGAGGGAGGGGGTGTCAGAGGGTAGAAAAGAAGTGTCAGAAGCGAAGAATGTGTACCTAAATAGTGTCTAAATAGGCACTTTTTGGTCAAAAATAGGTTAAAATAGGCTATAAATAGCGTTTGTTTAGCTGTTTTAGGGTAAAAAAACACCGAAAAAGACGAAAAATACACTACCTTTTACAGTTGTAGACATGTTGGAACTTTCGAAAAATTCTTGGGGAGGGTAACATTTGACCTGGGGTGGGACCCCTCCCCCCCCCACCCCCCACCCCAGTTACATGCATAGGTGTAACTGGCCATCAAAGCTGGGGGGGGGGGGGTGAATCTGGGATTTTTCAAAAGTCGATGGGGGTGACCTGCACGGCCAAATTTGATACAATTTCTCTTTTTTCAGCTTCAATAATGGCCTAGAAAATGCTTCGTGTATGCCGAAAACACAGCGCCGCAGGCAAAAATTGGGTGATTTTTTGGCCGAAAACGCGCCCAAAAGACTCCAAAATGGTCTGTAGGTGCGTAAAATACAGCGCCGCAGGCGAAATTTTTGACATTTGGACAATAAATGCTGCTCACAGGCCTGAAAAACGCTTTGGGAAGTATGAGAAACACAATTCAGCTATAGGGGTAACCTGCAGTCAGTGCATGATTGACTAAAGCTGGGGGGGGGGGTGGTCCTACTTTTCGTGCAGTATTGACCGAAGCTGGGGGGGGGTGACCCCTACCTACACCCTACCCAGTTACACCTATGGTTACCTGTATGCACCCAACCCCCCCCCCCAACCCCCAGAATTTTCCCAAGGGATTTTCACTATGTCTAAAATGATAAAAGTGAGTAAATGTTGGTGTATTTCAGTGTTTTTCAGTGTTATATGGCCATAAAACAGCTAAATAACACTGTTTAGACGCTATTCATACCCATTTTTGACCAAAAAGTACCAGTATAACTCAAAGAATGGCCAGCTCTCCCACTTTTTGCTCCAGACCCCCCCCCCCCGAATGCGGCCGTTTACCCCCCCCCCCCCAGTGGTCCAGACCCGGTTACCGCGTTGGGGGGGGGGGGGGTGAGGTGTTGTATAGATGTCCACAGTGGACGAATTTGGGTAAACTGGGGTCGAAACGCTATTTCAGAAACTTATGTAAAAAAAAAGCATAAAACGGTGAAATTGGCGCGAAAACACTTACCAGTTTAGACAGGTTGAAAGCATACATGCAACCGGGTTTGTGAAGCGTGTGGGGGAGGGTCGCAGACCCTTCTGGGGGTGTGGGGGGTAAGCAGATTTGAAGAGGGAGGGGTGTCAGAAGCGAAGAAAGTGTACCTAAATAGTGTCAAAATAGGCACTTGTTGGTCAAAAATGGGTTAGAACAGGCCACTAATAGCGGTATTTAGCTGTTTTAGGGTTAAAAAACACTGTAAAAAAATAATTGTAGACAAGTTGGAAAACTAGAAAAAATCTGGGGGAGGGTTTGGGGCATACATGTTACTGGGAATTGGACCTGTGGGGGAGGGTTCGAGCACTTTCTGGAGGGGGTGGTGGGTGGGGTGAAAAACTGGAGGAGTGAAAAACTGGTGGGGTGAAAAACTGGAGAAGGAGGAGGTCTGGGGAGGAAAAAATTTGGTCGATCTTTGCTCAAAAACACTGTACAAAATTCTCTAGTTACATAGGTGTTAGTATACAGTTCCTAAAAATTCTTGGGAAGGGTTGGGTGGGGTTTCACACAAACATGGGGGGAGGGTGTGTACGGTCAAACCTAGAATATGGATGGACCCCCCCCCCCAACCCCACCCCCAGTTACAGGTATGGCTGGGGGAGGGCTGCTGAGGGGTAAACTTCCGAGTGGGTGGGTGGAAACCGCCACCCCCCCC
Source organism: Paralinhomoeus sp. GSCO2_6 (assembly GCA_030248085.1). Taxonomy (NCBI): domain Eukaryota; kingdom Metazoa; phylum Nematoda; class Chromadorea; order Monhysterida; family Linhomoeidae; genus Paralinhomoeus; species Paralinhomoeus sp. GSCO2_6. The sequence continues at coordinate 5,373 of JASAMY010002186.1, read as the reverse complement.
CCCCAAATACAAGTATGGTTGAAAGTACTTTAGAAAATTCCGTGGAGGTGGGACTTTGAGAACGGGGTTTGGTTCGAAGTTTATTGATCCAGTTTCGTTCGGTCTGGCATTTGTTCGGCGGCGGCTCAACTTACAACAACGCGCTAACGAAGCTGATTAAGCATTGAGCACTGTCGTTTTTAGATCACGTACAGCCGCAGTCCGTGCAGCATGACCAGTCGCGACACGGCGCACAGCGGCAACAGCACGTACACCACAGTCCATTTGAATATATAGAAGTACGTATGGAACTCTTCTCGCCAAAGCCAATAGTCACGAATGGCGGTTTGAATCTCGTCGAGTTCGGACCAATCATCGCTCGGCGCCATCCTCACCAGCGTGGCCAAGTCGCAGTAAAACCGTTCGGCCGCGCCAAAGCGTCTTTTCCAGCCTGCTCTGCTGCTCTCCTCTAGTTGCGACGAGTTCAAGCAACTCGACTCGAAGCTTGGCTCGAAATCGAGCAGGATTCGTTGGCTGATGAAGCACATGGTAAAGCGACCGTTGGCCAGCCGAGTCTGATTCGCAGATCCGCTTGAATTCCAGTTCCAGTAGTGCGTCTAGAAGAAAGGCGTCATAGTTGTTCAACAGTTTTTTGAATACACTATTTATGTTGATTGAGACTCGCCGCACCCTCCCCCCAAGAGACTGAGACGGAACCGTACGTTCCAATTTTTCCAAATCGCATTACTCTGGGAACGTTTACTACAAGTCCTCCTACCCAACCTAACCATTAAAATTCCAACACTGTTGATTCAGTGTCGACGTGAAGTTCACACCTAGATCACAATCTCACGCCCCTTAGGGAGGAAAACCAATCAATTGGCGGCTGTTTGCGCAGTTGGGCTAAGGTGTTGGTTCCAAACCGCAAGGTGCGGAGTTCAAACCTCAGCGTGGCAAGACTGCCAAAAAACAGTAACCATACCTGTAACTGGGGGGCTATGATGGGGGCCCACTATTTTTCCAACACCCCCCTCCCGACCCCCAGAATTTTCCCAAGGGATTTTCACTCTGTCTAAAACGATAAGAGTGAGTAAATGTTGGTGTTTTTCAGTGTTATATGATCATAAAACAGTTGAATTAGAGCCTATTTATACCCATTTTTGACCATAAAGTACCAGTATAAGTCAAAAAATGGTCAGCTACCCCCCACTTTTGCTCCGGGAACCCCCCACAGAATTCGGCCATTTAGGCCCCCCACTCTGCCAGACCCGGTTACAGGTATGACAGTAACCCCCTTGTGCAAGGGGCTCACGCTAAGTGCCCCTTGATCGCAGTTCTCATTGAGACAATCGGTCTTGTAGAAGGCAGAGGTAACCAAGGACCCATGCGGTCCCCCTCTCTCCTGAGTCTCGAACTTCCAAAAATAAAGAAATTAAAAAATGACTTACGAAGTAGATTTGGTCCCACGTCGCTTGTCGCAGGAAAGACCGCAAACTCACCTTGCTGCACCACTTTTCCGTTTGGTTGGCGACGAGTTCCTCTGGGTACAACGAGCTCTAAACCGAATGGAGCCCGCCCTCGTCAGCAGACCGCATTGCGTTGAATCACTTGTGGTACTGTGTCAGTGTAATGCAAAGAAATCAACCTTACCCAAGCGTCGTAGAAGAGCGTGGGATCGTCTTGAAGAATGGGCACGTTGATCTCGTCCACTTCTGAGACTCTTTCATGCGTCATCATCGCCATTTTAAACGGGTCTGCCTCGGAGCTGTTCAGCTGAACTAAAGCCTGTGAGTAAACTAAAACTAAAGCTGAACAAAAGCCTAAGATCTGTGCCAATCAACCCATAATCTAATGACCTATCCAGATATTAATCAAGAAGCCTGGTAGTAGTTTACAGCGCTTGTGAAAACTTCGTAAATTCACAAGCTGCTCCAGTGAGCAACGGCGCACAAGGTGTCTCGAACAAGTGGAGCACTGCATACCATGCAAAGACTGTCGGCGCAGCAGCACATCGCTCCAATAGGTCGTGGTGGATCGGCATCGTCCAAAATCGCTTCGCAGCGAAACGGCAACGGTCGCACGAGTCTTGACACTGTCGGACAGACTTCGGACGTCGTCTCGACTATGCGCGTCTAAAAGCTGGCCAGCTAAGCGTGAGAATCAACGCACGCACGCACGCATGAGACACTCAAGAATACTCTGGGACACGGTGGTTCAACATTGAGTCAAAGTTGTAATGAATGCAACCTACAGACGGAACGACAAGATCAACCTAGGCATTTGGGATCCTGCTTTGAAAGCGCATTGCTTGTCTGCCCTGTACGGTCAAAATTTTTGTTGTAGACTGTCTGAAACTGGTTGACTGTGCCGTGATGATGGCTGCGCACCCACCAGCAACGGTGACAAAGGAGCGTCGCACGAAGAGAAATAGCGGATTTCAATTCGACCAGTTGACATCGTGTTCTCGGGAAACCACGCCTGTATGTTAAGTGGAAATTATACACATTGTGCGCACGACTGGATTCTGCTACGTTTTGGCTGGCTTCGATTTTTTTTTTGCTCTTTAGGCGTTTGCGCTAAAGTCTTCTACCCGACATATCTGCCCAATAGTGCAGCATACGCCGCACAATATTGTTGCCGCACCATCTCGCGTTCGCTATGTGTAGCATATGACTGTGTCTTTACTGATTCTTTGCACCTTGCACAAATTGCAATAGCCCGCCCGTCATAAAGGGTGTTTTTTTTAATTATCACATTTCTTTTTTGAATAACTTTTTTTTCCTTTGTCGGATTGTTATCAAATTTGGAACACTTATACTCAAGACTTTGGGATTTTGTCTGAAAAAAGAATCGTCGAATTCGGTTGAGGATTCCGAGAGTTATGGCGTTCCAAATCAGATGTCGCTTTTTGGGCAGATTTTACAAACTAAATCGTTTGAATCGTGACTATCCAGTACTGTATGACAAATTTCAAAACGCCAAACTTTGCCTTTCGCTGGCGCAGCTCGTCTAATACGGTCGGCGCACAGTATTCTCTGCTGCTGCTCGACTGAAACAACGTTCCCTCTCCATCCGCCCTCTCCCACTCCATACCAACCCAACGGCCCAGGTTGTTCGCCATGTGAAATCTGCCCAAAAAGCGACACCTGATTTGGAGCGCCATAACTCTCGGAATCCTCAACCAAATTCGAGGATTCTTTTTCAGACAAAATCCCAAAGTCTTGAGTATAAGAGGCGTTCCACGGAATTTTCAGGCAAAAAGAAAAACGATAAGCATGGATTTTGAAAAATACCACTTAGATGGATACCCTAGGGTCAACCTTGGGCTTTAGTTTTGGTTTGGTGTAAATCGGACCATCGCACCCTTTACACTACAGCACTTCAAAATGTGACGCGACTGCGAGGCCAGTTTCGACCCCAAAATTTCGACCTGATTTTTTCAGCGCCTGTTTCTCGTGGTTCGAGCGACTCAAACGATACTCTAGGGTATCCATCCAACACATGTACACTCGACTCTGTGTTGGCCACTTTTCACGTCACTGCACATTGCGTACGCTGAGCTACAAGCAGCCAAAATTTGAAAAATGGGATTCAGAAATGTGCCAACATCGTTTCGTGCCACCACTCCGATTCTTACGATTTTTTTTGGAGTATGTAGTCGACACCTAGGCCTATTCATGCTACAAAATTCAGCACGTCACTCTCTTCGGTGCTGAAGTTATTCCCAAAAAACTGCATTTTTGACCGTTTTTTCTCGTTTTTTGGCAGTTTTCTCAGGCTCCACCACTCCGATTCTTACGGTTTTCTATGGAGTACGTAGGCGAGACCTAAGCCTATTCATGCTACAAAATTCACCATGTCACTCTCTTCGGTGCTAAAGTTATTCCTAAAAAACTGCATTTTTAGACCATTTGTTGCGTTTGTTGCGGTTTTCTCAGGCTCTACTGCTCCAATTTTGCTCAAACTTGTCACGTACATGGACATCAAGAGGGACGATGTAGTTGTATGTACGATGTACGATGTACTACAGGCTACAGAAGGATGGTGTCACAGCGAATGCAATAAAGAAAACAAAATCAGTAGCTGTTAAAGATTGAAATCGTTTGCATAGGTCCTTGCTGGGTTCGTGTTGAATATGTCAGCCCCAGAGACGTGCAACAGTTGTTTCACAGATGCCCGGACATGACAGATTGCATTCCAATCCATCCCAGGTCTGTCAAAGTCGCCTTGTACACTTCGTTTCTGCTGTGGATGACTGGATCAGTAAGCAAATAAGCTGTTTCAGTTTTGATCCCTGAAGAGAAGCTGAGAAGTGACGTTGATCAATCTTTCGCAACAGTTAGACGTGGATGGGGGAGGCTGATCCCAGACTAGCATGTACATCACAACGAGTATCGTGCTGCAATTTACAGGGTACATGGACCATGTCCATGGGTGGTCCAGGGTGGTCCATGTACGTGACAAGTTTGAGCAAAATCGGAGCAGTGGAGCCTGAGAAAACCGCAACAAACGCAACAAATGGTCTAAAAATGCAGTTTTTTGGGAATAACTTTAGCACCAAAGAGAGTGACATGGTAAATTTTGTAGCATGAATAGGCTTAGGTCTCGCCTACGTACTCCATAGAAAACCGTAAGAATCGGAGTGGTGGAGCCTGAGAAAACTGCAAAAAACGCGAAAAAACGGTCAAAAATGCAGTTTTTTGGGAATAACTTTAGCACTGAAGAGAGTGACATGCTGAATTTTGTAGCATGAATAGGCCTAGGTGTCCACTACATACTCCATAAAAAATCGTAAGAATCTGAGTGGTGGCACGAAACGATGTTGGCACATTTATGAATCCTTTTTTTCAAATTTTGGCTGCTTGTAACTCAGCGTATGCAACGTGCAGTGACTTGAAAAGTGGCCAACACGGAGTCGAGTGTACATGTGTTGGATGGATACCCTAGAGTATCGTTTGAGTCGCTCGAACCACGAGAAACAGGCGCTGAAAAAATCAGGTCCAAATTTTGGGGTTGAAACTGGCCTCGCAGTCGCGTCACATTTTGAAGTGCTGTAAAGGGTGCGATGGTCCGATTTACACCAAACCAAAACTAAAGCCCAAGGTTGACCCTAGGGTATCCATCTAAGTGGTTTTTTTTCAAAATCCATGTTTATCGTTTTTCTTTTTGCCTGAAAATTCCGTGGAACGCCTCATAAGGTTCCAAATTTGATAACCATCCGACAAAGGAAACAAAAGTTATTCAAAAAAGAAATGTGATAATTTAAAAAACCCTTTAGTACGAAATAGCAAGCGCCCGCGTTTGTTGAACGCGGCCACCTTATAATAACCTCCCCCCCTCCCCTCCCAGAGGACATCCGAGCAAATAGTTACTTGTTCAGTTACGTATTGCTCG
>JASAMY010002908.1:0-12812 GCA_030248085.1 Paralinhomoeus sp. GSCO2_6 | reverse complement strand
GGAGGAAAAAGTCCATCCGCCGTGAGAAGTTTGAATTTCGGCCTAAGCCTAAGCCTAAAACTAAGCCTAAGCCTAAGCAAAGCCTAAGCCTAAGCCTAAGACTAAGGTTTTATAATAAGTTCCTAATTTAAATTATTAAGTTTCAAAATGCATCGCTACAGTACATCTGCCGTAGTAGTCACGCATGGCTGTCTCCGCTGTCTTGGCTGTCCTGTTTTGTCTAAAGCCATATTCAGCAGCGATTCAATAAAAACACTGCCGGTAATTATCCGCACTGCGTTGGTTACACAGCGCCGTGCTGCACTTTTTTAAAAAAAGGCGCAACGGGCAGGTGGGGAGGTGCGGGGAAAAGCTAAACCATTGTACCATTGTACAACTGTACCATTGTACGGAGAGGAGCACACCATAATATTTTAAATGCGTTGACTCTCGGTGCTCAACTGTTAAAATACTAAAACAACGCGTCACACGCCAAATTTCTTTTCAATGCTTCAACACGCCAATACGCGCACATTGCACCTCACACACCGACGCAGCCCTAGCTTTCAATTGCGATTAGCATTGCAACAAATGGCACTACCTAAGTTTCACACAACGGACCAGCGACGCCACTCCAACAACCTTCCCTGTAGCGTTCACGTGAGATTCTTTCGAACGAGGCAGATCTACATACCGATTGCAACCAACATTCAAAAGTGCATTCCAAAGTGACACGCAAACTGTTCGCGGTGGGACAACAATAGCTTGCCAGTCACGGAATCGGAATTCACAAACTTTGTGGAAGTACGGGTAGCGCGTAGCAATACAGCTGTATGTGCAGTGGACCACCATTGCACGGAGCTGAGTCGAGTAGCGCTGCTCCCCGGGGATCCAGAAGCGCTCGATGTGGACGAAGACGAGATCTTTCGGCGCCACGGTGGCAGACGGTAGCGCCAACTAAAATGGTTCTCACACTTTGGCCGTCCCTAAACGACACGGACTGCTTGTGTTGGTGGCCCACGCGACGCCACTCGTCCAGCAGACGAAGGCAGAACAGCTCCTCATTGTGGAAGGGTTCCGTGAAGACGAGCGGGCGGGTGACCTTCAACTGCTGCAGTGCTCGCGCGTCGGCGCCACCAGGGATCCTGCCGCAGGAGGCGCAGCGACCTAAAAGCAGCACAACTATTGCTTTTATCTTGCAATAGTTTGCGGGTGCACCCCACCATGTTCGCCAGTGCCGGTGCCATTGTCGCGCTAACGACCTGCGTGTTACGCCTGCAAGCCTAAGTTAAGGCAACAGCACACACAGTGCGTCGTCTACCGAATCCACAAAGTTTAACGTTAAATACTAAAACAACGCGCACCCCACATGCTCACCGCGGATTTTTCTTTTTGAAGTTGAATGTAGAGAAACTGTGTTTAAAATAAACGACGACAAACCAAACCAAACGACAACATGAGCTCGGAGGGCTTGCTGTAGCCGCACGTTGTGGATTCGGTAGACGACGCACTGTGTGTGCTGTTGCCTTAACTTAGGCTTGCAGGCGTAACATGCAGGTCGTTAGCGTGACAATGGCACCGGCACTGGCGAACGTGGTGGGGTGCGCCCGCAAACTATTGCAAGATAAAAGCAATAGTTGTGCTGCTTTTAGGTCGCTGCGCCTCCTGCGGCAGGATCCCTCGTGGCGCCGACGCGCGAGCACTGCAGCAGTTGAAGGTCACCCGCCCGCTCGTCTTCACGGAACCCTTCCACAATGAGGAGCTGTTCTGCCTTCGTCTGCTGGACGAGTGGCGTCGCGTGGGCCACCAACACAAGCAGTCCGTGTCGTTTAGGGATGGCCAAAGTGTGAGAACCATTTTAGTTGGCGCTACCGTCTGCCACCGTGGCGCCGAAAGATCTCGTCTTCGTCCACATCGAGCGCTTCTGGATCCCCGGGGAGCAGCGCTACTCGACTCAGCTCCGTGCAATGGTGGTCCACTGCACATACAGCTGTATTGCTACGCGCTACCCGTACTTCCACAAAGTTTGTGAATTCCGATTCCGTGACTGGCAAGCTATCGTTGTCCCACCGCGAACAGTTTGCATGTCACTTTGGAATGTACTTTTGAATGTTGGTTGCAATCGGTATGTAGATCTGCCTCGTTCGAAAGAATCTCACGTGAATGTTACAGGGAAGGTTGTTGGAGTGGCGTCGCTGGTCCATTGTGTGAAACTTAGGTAGTGCCATTTGTTGCAATGCTAATCGCAATTGAAAGCTAGGGCTGCGTCGGTGTGTGAGGTGCAATGTGCGCGTGTTGGCGTGTTGAAGCGTTGAAAAGAAATTTGGCGTGTGACGCGTTGTTTTAGTATTTAACAGTTGAGCACCGAGAGTCAACGCATTAAAAATATTATGGTATGCTTCTCTCCGTACAATGGTACAATGGTTTAGCTTTTCCCGGGAGGTGTGGAATAACTAGTCGGAAGGGGCGGAGGGGGCGGAAGGGGCATAAGGGGCGTGGGAAATTGTCAATGTCTAAACGCGGGGAGCAAGATGACCATTTTTGGGATCGCAGAGAAACCACACCGACTGCCACCAACAACCCGCCACGAGGCCCCCTTCCCTTCAAATAGATATTCTTTTTGCGCGAATCTCTGGTTTATTATTTTAAGATAACAAAACGTTACTTTTTGTTGACCGGTAAACAAGGTACCGAAGTATAAATTGGGCCTTAGGGAGCATGCCTGCCAGACTTTGTGCAGTCTCTCGACCAAGCGGCAAAAATTCTCTGCCTAGGTAGTGGCGCTGCCGAAGCCAGGCTCCCTGGAGGGACCCACGCCGCGCCAGCTGGAGCGCCTGCGCAGGCGGCAGCCGTTTACAGCGTCGGAGCCGTTCCATAACGAAACGCCCTTCAAACTCCGTCTGCTCGACGAGTGGCGCGCCCAAGGCCACAAACACAAGGCGTGCGCCGGCTGCAGGGTCAGCGCTTCCTTTCGATTTTTCTCGCGTCTCTACTGATGTCTCGTGCGTGCGTGCGTGCGTGCGTACGTGCGTGCGTGCGTGCGTGCGTGCGTGCGTGCGTGAGTGCGTGCGTGCGTGGGTGCGTGCGTGCGTGCCTTTCTGTTCTTGATGTAAATCACGAGCTTTCATCTGGTGCAGAACGCTACCGTGTCCCCGAGGATCTGGTCATGGACTCATGGTACACTCATGGATTGTTCAGCCACGGACCTGCGCATCGTGCTGGACTTGGTCAGCAGTCGGCCGTGGCACCGATAGGGGGTCGTCTCCACTAGTCGGCAGCAAGGGCGGATCTAGGGGGGGGGGGCGAAAGGGGCGATCGCCCCCATAGCTGGGCGGATTGCGTGTGGGGCGGGGGGGTTGGCGCGGGGCGATAGGTGGGTGGCAGGCGAGGGCGAAGGGCAAGTGGATAGGCGAGGGGCGAAGGGTGGGCAGTAGGTGATGGGCGAAGGTCAGGCGCAGGCAGGCCAGAGAGGTTTAGCAGATGTCTTTGTTTCCTTTAGATTAACGCGCTACCCATACATGCAAATTTTTCCTGCGGCCCTGTCCTGTAGTGAGCGTACAGGTCACTCTTGGACTTGGGACTCCTTTTGGGGGCAGGATGTAGGATTCCCTAACCAAAAAAATTTTTCCTGCGGCGCTGAGGTGAGCACGCCCTTGGGGGAAGTCAACCCTCAGTTCTTGGCGAACCTGGCCAACTGTGGCGAATCTAGGGAGGGCGGGGGTGGGGAATTCTCCCTTCCAAAATCGAGAATCCAGGGCGAAGGGGGGAGGGCTGGGCCGTAGAAGAAGAAACGTGCCTAGCGAAACTACTTTTCCGCATAAAAATGCGTGTAGGTGGTCGAAAAGCGCAAAAATTTTCGTCTGCGGCGCCGATTTTATCTATTACTTGTCAATAATGACCGATTGTGTGCCCAAAACATCGACGAAATGACCCAGCATCTCCAAATATCAACAGGGTTCCCCCTCCCCAAAAATTTCTGGATCCGCCACTGCTGGCCAACAGGCCAATTAAAATCGCTCCACAGTTAATTTTTTAAAGAAAGAAGGCATTGAGAAATGTAGAATTAGCAAAATTTTCGCCTGAGGCGCAGTTAATTTTGCACAAAGCGTAACAAAATTTGCATGACTTTCAGAGCGTACGTGACGCCAAAAAGTTAAAAATTTTGCCTGCGGCGCCATTTGTGTGCATGCAACGCAAAAAATACGAATAAACTAATAGTCAAATTGTGGCTAGTTTTTTCACCCTCTTTGCAAAACAAATTCCTGGTTCCCGAAATGTACGCAGGTGCTGCTACCTACATATAGGTCTAATTGTGGCCGGTTCCACGGGGTAGGCTCATTCGCCCCCCTAGCCGAAAATTTCTAGATCCGCCCCTGGTCGGCAGTCGGCGACGGGAGTGTCAGCGGCGTGCGTGCGTGCGTGCCGGGTCCCACTGCGTTTTCTCAAATTTGTCAAATTGTTCTATATTCAGGGCATCAGACAAAAAGGGACAGCCGAGACAGCCAAGACAGCCATGCGTGAATATGATAGTGTGTACGGTATGCAACATTTTTGAAAGTGTAGTTTTTACCGCTTTGCTTTTTTGAGGTGTAGAAATTAGTAAATTCTGTGCATTCTGCGCTCCCTCTGTTGTGTGAGAGAAATGTGATGCTTCGGTCGCCGGCACTGTCTACGCCGTCACCAAAGCCGGCAGCAAAACGACGGAATGTTGAGCCAGGTGGAGGAAAAAGTCCATCCGCCGTGAGAAGTTTGAATTTCGGCCTAAGCCTAAGCCTAAAACTAAGCCTAAGCCTAAGCAAAGCCTAAGCCTAAGCCTAAGACTAAGGTTTTATAATAAGTTCCTAATTTAAATTATTAAGTTTCAAAATGCATCGCTACAGTACATCTGCCGTAGTAGTCACGCATGGCTGTCTCGGCTGTCTTGGCTGCCTGTTTTGTCTAAAGCCATATTCAGCAGCGATTCAATAAAAACACTGCCGGTAATTATCCGCACTGCGTTGTGTTACACAGCGCCGTGCTGCACTTTTTTAAAAAAAAGGCGCAACGGGCAGGTGGGGAGGTGCGGGGAAAAGCTAAACCATTGTACCATTGTACAACTGTACCATTGTACGGAGAGGAGCACACCATAATATTTTAAATGCGTTGACTCTCGGTGCTCAACTGTTAAAATACTAAAACAACGCGTCACACGCCAAATTTCTTTTCAATGCTTCAACACGCCAATACGCGCACATTGCACCTCACACACCGACGCAGCCCTAGCTTTCAATTGCGATTAGCATTGCAACAAATGGCACTACCTAAGTTTCACACAACGGACCAGCGACGCCACTCCAACAACCTTCCCTGTAGCGTTCACGTGAGATTCTTTCGAACGAGGCAGATCTACATACCGATTGCAACCAACATTCAAAAGTGCATTCCAAAGTGACACGCAAACTGTTCGCGGTGGGACAACAATAGCTTGCCAGTCACGGAATCGGAATTCACAAACTTTGTGGAAGTACGGGTAGCGCGTAGCAATACAGCTGTACCGTAAATCCTCCAATACAGCCCCCCCCTCCAATAGTGCCCCCCCTCCAATAGTGCCCCCGGGTACGGCAAGGTTGAAATAATAGAGCCCCCCCCTCCAATAGTGCCCCCGGGGGTAAGGGGTATGTTGTGCCATGTGCCTTTTATGGGCAAAAATATAGTGGTAGGTACATTTATATCGTGTATACACACTACTACTAACCAATAATAGTACGTTTCAGCAACTATTAGCGGTAAATCAACCATTAAATGTGGCAAAAGTAATCAAAATCATCGAAAAATCGGCAATTTTGACAGCGAAACTAGCATTACCATTCAAAATTTTTAGGTTGAAATAATAGAAGCCCCCCCTCCAATAGTGCCCCCCCCTCCAATAGTGCCCCCGGGTAAGGAGAGGTTGAAAAAATAGTGCCCCGGGGGCACTATTGGAGGATTTACGGTATGTGCAGTGGACCACCATTGCACGGAGCTGAGTCGAGTAGCGCTGCTCCCCGGGGATCCAGAAGCGCTCGATGTGGACGAAGACGAGATCTTTCGGCGCCACGGTGGCAGACGGTAGCGCCAACTAAAATGGTTCTCACACTTTGGCCATCCCTAAACGACACGGACTGCTTGTGTTGGTGGCCCACGCGACGCCACTCGTCCAGCAGACGAAGGCAGAACAGCTTCTCATTGTGGAAGTGTTCCGTGAAGACGAGCGGGCGGGTGACCTTCAACTGCTGCAGTGCTCGCGCGTCGGCGCCACGAGGGATCCTGCCGCAGGAGGCGCAGCGACCTAAAAGCAGCACAACTATTGCTTTTATCTTGCAATAGTTTGCGGGTGCACCCCACCACGTTTGCCAGTGCCGGTGCCATTGTCGCGCTAACGACCTGCATGTTACGCCTGCAAGCCTAAGTTAAGGCAACAGCACACACAGTGCGTCGTCTACCGAATCCACAAAGTGTGGCTTCATCAAGCCCTCGAAGCTGATGTTGTCGTTTGGTTTGGTTTGTCGTCATTCATTTTAAACACAGTTTCTCTACATTCAACTTCAAAAAGAAAAATCCGCGGCGAGCATGTGGGGTGCGCGTTGTTTTAGTATTTAACAGCTGAGCATCGAGAGTCAACGCATTTAAAATATTATGGTGTGCTTCTCTCCGTACAATGGTACAATGGTTTAGCTTCCCCCCCCCCAGGAGGTGGGAAATAACTAGTTGGAAGGGGCGGAGAGGGCGGAAGGGGCATAAGGGGCGTGGGAAAATTGTCAATGTCTAAACGCGGGGAGCAAGATGACCATTTTTTTGGATCGGCAGAGAAACCACACCGGCTGCCACCAACAACCCGCCACGAGGCCCCCTTCCCTTCAAATAGATATTCTTTTTGCGCGAATCTCTGGTTTATTATTTTACGATAACAAAACGTTACTTTTTGTTGACCGGTAAACAAGGTACCGAAGTATAAATTGGGCCTTAGGGAGGACGCCTGCCAGACTTTGTGCAGTCTCTCGACCAAGCGGCAAAAATTCTCTGCCTAGGTAGTGGCGCTGCCGAAGCCAGGCTCCCTGGAGGGACCCACGCCGCGCCAGCGGGAGCGCCTGCGCAGGCAGCAGCCGTTTGCAGCGTCGGAGCCATTCCATAACGAAACGCCCTTCAAACTCCGTCTGCTCGACGAGTGGCGCGCCCAAGGCCACAAACACAAGGCGCGCGCCGGCTGCAGGGTCAGCGCTTCCTTTCGATTTTTCTCGCGTCTCTACTGGTCTCGTGCGTGCGTGCGTGCGTGCGTGCGTGCGTGCGTGCGTGCGTGCGTGCGTGCGTGCCTTTCTGTTCTTGATGTAAATCACGAGCTTTCGTCTGGTGCAGAACGCTACCGTGTCCCCGAGGATCTGGTCATGGTTCATGGTACACAAAGAGCGCTACTGGGTGCCGCCATTGCGTCGGTACACGCACCCAAGTGTGCTGGGCTACAAGGCGCTTCACTGCCGGTACAGCTGCCTCGCCACCAGATACCCCTACTTCTCGGTCCATCTTCTGGAGACGGAGATGGCCGGACGGCCGCTTCAACTGAACCACGAAGAGAAACTGATTCAGCAGTTTGGTATTTACCTGTAGAGCGTAGAATAATTAGTGTTCAACTGAATAGCCTGCTCAATTTGCGCTTCTCGATGCTTCGTTCTTGAATCTCGTTTTGTCTTGTGGTGCTATTTGTGCGGCGCTTGTGCTGATTGTGAACGTTGCTGTTGACAGTCGTGCAGTCGGTTACCATGTCTGCTCGGCTTTTGTACCGAAATGATTGGCGGGCTGTGCTGTAGCGATAATAGTGTAAAGATAAGGGGCTCCTTTCCCAATAATATAACACCCAATAGTCGACGTTCAATCGATGAGAACGCTACCAGCAAATGTGTATTGGGAGCAAGGGAAAACGCAGTTTTACGGGTTTCTGGTGGCAGTTCTTTCTGGTGCGGTTTCTGCACCGATCACAGCCACTCTCATCTTGCTCCCCGCGTTTAGACATTGACAATTTTCCCACGCCCCTTCTGGCCCCTTCCGCCCCCTCCGCCCCTTCCAACTAGTTATTCCCCGGAGGTGTGGGAGCTCAAATCGGTATTAGCCTTTTACTTTAACCTACCGAAAATATTTGTTACATAAAAATGCCAGTGAACGTGCAGCTGGCGCCGCCCGCTCACCCGTCCTACAACGCCTTCCGTTGCATTCACCCCAAAGTATCTTTGCGTTTATTAAAATTAAAGTGCGTTTTTTTAAACAATACATTTTCTAGCTGGCTTCTTGGATCTTTGGGATTGTTCACGCCATTCTGCTGGTCCTGTCGTTGGTGGGTCTTGCCGTTGGAAACATCACCATCTATGGCAGGTTGAGACTCCTGTTCTTGTAGCTGCAATTGCTGGCTTTGCTCGTTGTGCATGTTTGCGTTTGTGGTGTGGTGCTACCGTAAACCCCATAATTAGCCGCCCCCCCCCTATAATTATACACTCTCCCAAGACCACTTTGGGTTAATAAGCGCCGCATATAATTATACCCTCTCCCTAAATGGACTATCGTCTAAAAGGCACATTTTTCCATGTCTTGGTGTATGTATGGTCGCGTGTGGGTATCTATGTACACGTATGTGTATGTGAGACTGTGTGTTAGAGCATACCACTAGCGGATCCAAAGACGGGGCAGGAGGGCGTGCCCCGACTTATCGTTGTCGGCAAAGGGGGGGGGCACGGGGGGCCGGCGCAGGGGCCTTAGAGTGTACCGACGTATGTGCGCAGCGTATTTTTCCCTTAGAAATTGCCTCCACGTTGTTGTTGTTGGATTTGGGGCGACGCTAGGAGGCCGTCAATGGCTACGTAGCCTACCCATCTCCATGACGCCTTCCCGTCTACAGCCGTATAGTTAGCGGAAGACTTTCGGAAGAACGCCATCTGTAATCTAGGGCAGCGATGGCACGAGAAAATCCATGGAAAGGGAAGTCCTCGATCTAGTGGCGCCATCAAGAATCGAACCCAGGACCTTGCGCGCAAGAGGCCGGTTTTTTGCCACTAGGCCGTGCCGCTGCCCTGTCTCCACGTGCTTTTCGCCTACAAAGTTTCCCACACATCGACCCTTCCAGTTTATAGGCCCTCCCCCTCTATAATTACGTCCCCCTCTGATTATACACCCTCCTAGAGCCTCGAATGAAACAATAGCCTTCCGGGGGCTAATTATAGGGTTTACGGTAAAACCGTAAATTGTTGGGCGAAGAAGCTCTGTATTTGACAGCTGGTTGTCTCTGTTGCTCTTCTACGTGTTGTCAGTGGCGGCGGTGGCTGCGTTGCTCTACGGCCTCTACAAGGACCAGTGGCCATTCGTTGCCGTCTATTGCGCCGCATCGGTCGGTGGACGTTGCAATTTTTTTTTTTGAAATTTCAGAAACAACAAGGTCAGGATGTTCAATTCGCTCGCGTCGCTGCTTTCACTGTTGCCAGCAGTTTTTGGAAAACAAATCATCACCACCCCCTCCCTCAATGAAAACATGTTTGCGACGTGAGGTCTAGGGGAGCCGGGAGGGGGGGGGGCTGAGCATAGGCGCCCACGGAAATTGGGCCAGGGGAGGGGTAAAATATCGGTACAGTCTTCGAAGGCAGGGGGTGGGTAAATCGAGATGTTCGGGGGATGGAGTTTTCTACGTGGGAATTGCACGGAAAAACAATGGTACTTATTCGCCTCAAAATGGAGCCAAAACGGTTAAAAACGTGATCTGAACGCCATTCCCATGTACCTTTTTAAGCTGCAAAGTACAAAAAGTTGGACCGTTCAGGTGGTGTTCGCGGTGGGCGCCGCCTACTCGTGCGGCGTCTTCCTCTTCAGCCACGGACGCTTCGACGTCGCCTTCTCCAGCCTGCTCGCCTGCCTCTTCTGGTCCGTGCGTGCCAGCAGGCCCCCTCGTAACTGGGGTCCCCCTGGTGTGCTGAAAAATCGACTTCCCCCCCCCAATGAAAATTCCCCACCATGGAGTAATTTTTATGTGAAACTTACCCACCTAAGGAGCCAGGGCCCAACATTCCTTGGGAAAAATTCTGGGAGGGGGTCTGGGGTGTTGGAAAAATAGTGTGGTCCCAAACCCCCCCCCCAGTTACAGGTATGCTCATACCTGTAAGTGGGGGTTCCCTTACCCACACCCCTCCCCCCCTCTAGGTTTGTGCGAAACGCCACCCAACCTTCCCCCCAGAAATTTTTAAATGGTGTCTATTTTACGGTTTTTTTACAGTGTATTTTTGACTACAAATCGACCAAAAGTGCCTATTTTTCCTTCCCCGACCACCCCCCCCCCTCCTCCTCCAGATTTTTACCCCACCCACTCACCCCCCAGAAAGTGCTCGAACCCACCCCCAGGTCCAAATCCCAGTTACAGGTATGGGTATGCTTCTAGCAGCAGAAACGCTGCTATGCTAAATGGGTTGGGTTGCGTTTACGCAAGCAAAGGTGGTGGGGCTAAATTACATAGGTAGGGATGGGGCACTTTTATGTACAAATGCAATCACCCCAGTGAGCTGGCAATTTCATATCAAAATTTCCACGTAGGGGTGATATTTCATATAAAAATTGCCCCACTGGGAGCTCATTTTATAGGGGGAAAATTTTCGGCACACACGGCTCAATCTCCCCTAGAATTTTTTTCTAAAGGATTCATTTTACCCTGTCTAAAACGATAAATGTGAGTATATGTCGTCGTTTTCAGTACTTTTCAGCGTTGTATGACCCTTAGAGCAGCAAATAATACTATGTGGACCCATTGTTGGCCAACAAGTACCTATTGCGCTTCACGTTTGATGCTCACGAGCCAAAATGGGTCACGCACAGGGTTGCATAAAAAAAAAAATTTCAAGTTTTTTTTTTAAATTAAAAAAAAAATTTTTTTTTTTTAAAAAAAAAATTTTTTTTAATTGACTTAGGAGCCATCATTGGCGCCAAATACCTGTACTATAAGATACTTTTAGCCTATTCGAGTGTCAAACACAAGTACTAGTGCTTCCCTAAAGCCTTTAGAAGCGTATTTAGCATCGTTTTAGTCAAATGGTGACAAAGCCGCTGCCTCTAAATGGTCGTGTACGGTATCGCACTATGTTGGGAACCAGTTGGGAACCCCAAAAAGAGCTTGGTTTTGGTGCTAATAAGCAAGTTTATGCATGAATAACTACTAATTGTACCATCTAAACACCATTTAAACGCCTTTTTGCCACTCAAAAGCTAAATTTTACCCAAAAACAGAGAAATTTTTTTTTTTTTAATTAAAAAAAAATCCAACTTTTTTTAAAAAAAAAAATTTTTTTTTTTTTTAAAAAAAACTTTTTTTTTTAATTGTGCAACCCTGGTCACGCATCAAACGCAATTTGTTTAGCTGCACAGGCGCATATGTGACGTTCATGTGCTTGCGCTGGTACATGGCGGGCGGGCCGGCTGCTCCCGCAGGCGCCGGCGCAGCGCCAACTACGTCGACGACCCACCACGTGGTGGAGCCGCCGAAATTCTAAAATTGGAAGTTGAGACTCCGAAGGTAAAGCTGCTAATCTGATGGCCCAGCGTAGTAGGACTGCGTAATTACCTGAGGAGTAACGGTACATGTATGTGCTGGAGGGTATATGAGCCTGCCCTGACTTGGTCAGGAATTACCCTCTCGCATGTTCCGCTGCATCTTGCAGAGCCCCCCCCCCCCCACCCCAATAAACATGGGAACAATACACGCCGAATTTTCAAACTCATGCTTCGTAGCCTGACCATTTTTGAGTCATTTTTTAGACGATCTATTTGTGGGCGCACATATCCATGTTGGTTGACCCCCCCCCCTCCACCTCGCCATCTTTCTGCTAAAATGGACACCGGTCCGATTTTCCCAGGCACCTATATTTGGGGCATAATGGGCGTCGTAACGCTTGCGAGACCGTTTACCAGTGAGGCATCGCTCTCTTCGTTTTTTTTTCCGTTGAGATGCGTGACTAAGCCCCAGAAAGCACCTACCGTAAACCCGCTAAATAGCCCTCGGGGGTTAATAATTGTGTTTTTCGCCGTAAGGGGGGGAGTGACTCACACGCGCGCGCACACGCACGCACGCACGCGCATACACAAACTCTGAAAAAAATTGGGCCTGGAGTGGAGGGTGGCAAAGGCAAAATACATAGGGACCGCCTTGAGGGCGCTAATTAGCGGGTTTACGGTTTATGCTCGCCATTGCTTCACTTAGCTATACCTGTGCTCTCTAATGAACCGCGAGACAACTCCCTAACAGTAGTTACGTGTGTGCTTCTTGTAGGGTTTCCCACAGCGTACACCTACAGATTACTGTAGAGTGGTATCAATAAAACTAGCCAGCACACCCCCCCCCCCCTTCCCAGTGAACTGTGCGCTCGCGTGATTGCAACTTTGCGTATCCGCAGTGTCGCTTTTGTGTCGCGAGAGAATCCCGAGAGTGTCTCATTTCAAGATGAGCATACTGTACAGCACACACGCACACACACACACACACACACACACACACACACACACACACACTGACGTCGTTTTCTTCGAGAGACTACTGTTGTTTTTTGGATCAGGGGCAACGCTAGGAGGCCGTCAATGGCTCATATGTCGCATACCCATCTCCGTGATGCCTTCCCGTCTAGAACCGCATTACTAGCCTAAGACATTTAGAAGAATGCCATCTGTAACCTAGGGCAGCGACAGGACGAAAAAATTCATTGAGAGGGACGTGCTCGATCTATAGTGGCTCCATCAAGAATCGAACCCAGAACCATGCGCGCGCAAGATTCTCTACCACTGCGCTGTGCGATGCCGTAGGGGCG